>CAKAKR010036150.1:37235-58686 GCA_916700685.1 Adelosebastes latens | reverse complement strand
ATTATTATTATTATTATTATTATTATTATTATATTATTATTATTATTATTATTCATGCAAATTAATTGCCTTTTTTAGAGGCTTTAGGTGCTCGAAAACTGAATGAATGTGTGAATTTGTCGAATGTGACAAAATGGCTTGAAAGCGTCCCCGACAAAATTTCTAAAATTGAGCCCCTCATTGTGGTTTCACCAGAGGCCTGAGGCCTGTACTACGAAGCAGGATTTGGCATTAGCGAGGCAACTTCAGGGTTAACCCTTCAGGGTTTTCCGTCCTACGAAGGTAGATCACCATGGTAACTGATGCTGAACAGCTAACCTGCTCCGGAGCAGGTTATGTTCCAGATAAGAGATCAACTTCTTTAAAAGCACCGCCTACTGACCAATCAGAGCTCAGTGCGGTGATTGTATGACAATATTACACAAATACGAAGAAGTTAAGTCATAATCCAGGCTAAAAACAACACAGTTTAAACTGACAGATGCAGGAAGGACCGATGGATTTATGTTGTGGGTGTTTACCGCTTTGAATTATATTTTGATACTTATTTTTTTTACTTGGTCTTGAGTCCGTTTCATACCGCTAGACACGCGGACGCACCTGAAAGAAGGTTCAAATAGTCATACACGCCCCACATATGTTATTGGTCATCATGAGGTGTAACCCATTCATATAACATAACATTTTTTTATAGCTATTTATATCTATACGACTATGTCCGACTTTTGAGTGTTCCGTTAAATTAATAAGTCTGTTAATTTACGCATTCACACATCGGGAGTTTTTTCTTTTTTCAGCTGTCCTTCCTGCATTGGGCAGCTTCAACTGTTTTAATTTTAGTCTGGATTAAGTGTTTAACTTCTTCATATTTGTCTAATATAGTTTACTCTTCCTTTGTAAAATGTGCGCGCTCTGCCTGTCTGCCTGTCTGTCTGCAAGTCTGTAGACTTGTCCATGTCTGTGATTGGTCAGATGCTGCAAACACCGCCCCGTTCATGTGAACTCGCTCATAACCAGACTGAGAAACCCTGGGTTGATTTACCGAGTCTATAACCACCTTCGTAGGACCGTTTTGCGAGACTGCGGTTGTTAGCGTTAGTTAAGCCAGATAACGAGAAGATACCCTAGGTATGTTGAACTCGCTTCGTAGTACAGGCCTCAGGTGTGTGTAGGTGTTTGTAACATGCTGAGAATTTCAAAAAAGCCTCTTGGAGGTATGCCATAAACCCAACAGGAAGTCAGCCATTTTGACTTAACTGTGTAATTTTATGAGGATTTTGGCCATTTCCAGGCTCTGAACTTTAACAAACTCTTCCTAGCCATACATACATACATATTTGCGGTCAAGGACATACAATAATACTAATAATAATATCCGCGCCGACGTGCAGGAAGGTGCGAGGGCCCGTTCATCGCTGCTTACAGCTTTAATATTGGTTTACGTTACTCTAAGTTTACCTGTAGTGTTGTTGACCTCCAGAGACACAGGCCTGGACTTCTGGGAGCCCATCTGGGCTTCAGCTTCACACAGATACACCCCGCTGTCATTGTGACTGACATGCAGGACCAGCACTTCTCCTTCACCCTTCTTAGTCCACTGTTATGAAGAGAGGTGATAAATGTTCCAGTTAAAAGCTAAAGTGAGGCCAATTTTTTGTGTAAAAAAACACAAAAAGTCTCTGTGATGGTTTGGTACATACTGTACATGTCCAACAGGAGAAGAAGTTTGATGTTTACCAATGACATGATTGATGTGAATTAAAGTGCCGTTTTCATATTTTTGTGAGAATCTGGTTTACTGCACGCTGAATAGGATGTGCTTAAATTTGATCAGAGTATAAGAGTACTCTTATAGTGTGTTTAGCCAGTTTCCAATAAGAAATCTAACTTGGGGTCCTAACAAAACACCGTATGGCCAAATTCATGTGGACACTTCAACATTACACTCATGTGTGATTGTTGAACATGTAATTCCAAAGACATTAACATTAATCAGCTGCTAATGCTGATTTTGAACATCGCTGAATATTTGGCAATAAGGTCTGGCTCGAAGTTTGCGTTCCAGTTCGTCTCCAAGGTGTCGGATGGGTTTGATGTCAGGGCTCTGTGCAGACCAGTAAAGTTCTTCAACACCAATCTGGGAGAATCGTTTATCTATGGACCTGGCCTCATGTACGGGGGACTATTGTCTTAAATATCATTTTCATTTATCATTGCATTCTGCAGCATTGAGACCCCCCTTTGACAAACAGCTCCACTAAAAATACAAAAAAGTCTGAAGAGCATTGTCCACATACTTTTGGCCACATAGAGTAGGTGAGGTAAATATGTTCCTGAAAGATCATACACATAAAAAAAGTAAGCAATAAATCAATAAATAAAAACCATATAGATTATCTGTTACCGTTCCACTATCAGCTCTGTACCAGGTGTAGCGGCTCACAGGGGGGTTAGCATCACTCCGACACGTAAACATCACAGAGCGGCCCTCAGAAACAGGAGCAGAAGTGCTGAGCGTTGCCACGGTGACTCTGGGAGCATCTGTTGGGAAACACACAGTGATATCTGGTGTTAAATTGATAGGCAAGCTTTTGCTGCTCAATCCAGTTGTGGAAAGTGAATTTACTCAAGTACTTTACTTCTAATTTTGAGGTAACTGTATTTTACTTGAGTATTTCCATTTTCTGCTACTTTATTACTACTCCACTACATTTCAGAGGGAAATATTGTACTTTTTACTGCACTACATTTATTTGATAATGTGCAAATTCAGATTAATAATAAAAATAGCCAAGCAACAAATACATTATGAATTATCAACCTGATCTCATGGGAAGGCGTATACATAGCACAACATTTTAAAGGTCCCATATCGTTCTTATTTTCAGGTTCATACTTGTATTTTGTGTTTCTACTAGAACATGTATACATGCTGTAATGTTCAAAAACACATAATTTTTCTCATATTGTCTGTCTGAATATACCTGTATTTACACTCTGTCTGAAACGCTCCGTTTTAGTGCATCTCAACGGAATTGCGTCGCTAGGCAACAGTTTGGGTCTATGTTTACTTCCTGTCAGCCGATGTTATTTACATACACTGCAACAGGAAATAAACTGGGACACATTTAGAATGTTTACGTTTAAAACCGTGTAATGGTCTAAATATTGTATATTTGTGACATCACAAATGGACAGAAATCCTAACGGCTTGTTTCAAACGCACAATTTCTGAATACGGGCTGTGTGTATTTCTCCGTATATTGAGCGTTTTGATAGTTAAACAGTATTTATATAGCACTTAAGCCTGCTTTATAATATAAAAGACATAACAATTTCACTTTTTACAATATGGGACCTTTACGGACATTCCACATGTCATGATAACACATTTTAGGCTTTTCGCGTGTCGTTTAACACCATGTCTATACCATGAGATGATCGCGGTCATGATTAAGCAACAAAACCACTCACATACGGAGTGATTTCGTTCTGACCATCACGAAAAAAATGTCTATGTGCACGAATCAATACATTCAATTTTGTGACTATTTCACGAACTGCTGGGCGACTGGGCTGACCCGTCCACCTCCCCTCCCTCCCTCCCACTATAAGCAGTCTTTCTCACTTTTTATTCTACGTCACTAGCTCAGAGCATAGCATATTCACGCGGATGCGTTTACATTGCAGTCAGTACGGGCCGCTTGCCATGAAATTACATGCCACCAAAAAGAATGGCGTTGTGATTGTATGCATTACTTACAAAACGTGTCAACCATACGCCATTTGGTGAGACTTGGATGTATAAAGTAATTAAAATTAGCTCCTCTTTTACCAGCTGCAGCACTAAAGTGATGAACAAATTAAAACATCAATAATTATGATCCAGTTATCCCACTGAGCAAAGACACGTCCAAAAGGCATCAATTTAACGTCTCAGTGGACGTCCGAAGACGTCCACTGAGGAGCCAGAATGAAAGTTTTTGCGACGTCTTTTTTAAACGTCTTTTTAAAGTTCAACTATTGATGTCAATCTGAGTTGCACGTCCACAGATGTCCAAAAGGGGTCCTAGTCAGATGTCTAGATATTGAACCCATTTTGCACTCCGCAGACGTCCAAAAAGGCCCGTAACCAGACGTTCAAATATTGAACCCAACTTGCACGTCCACCAGACGTACAAAAGCGGGTCTGGACTGACGGACTTTATACAGACATGATCTAAACGTCTTCCTGACGTCACATGTTTGCTGGGATATAATATACATTGTTCTCAAATGGATCATTCTGCATAATGAGTACTTTTACTTTATGTATATTTTGATGGTAATACTTTTGTTCTGAAATGAGTGCATGACTTTTACTTGTAACAGAGTATTTCTACGAGTTAAAGATCTGAGTACCTCTTCTTGCACTATCACAAACACGGTTCTACTGTCTGCAGTACAGTAACAAAGGCACCTTGTGTCGTGCTTGCAGCCATATGCTGGACTTCAGCGGTTAATGACATCCGTCAACACCAAGTTAAGACAAGTTCAGCTCTTCAAACACTGACTGGTTAAAGGAAAACTTCCGTCTGTGCCAAAAAAAATCCCCTTCAGGTCACGAGAGACAAGAAGTCATGTCGAAACAAGTCGACTGTATTCCCAAACTACGTTGTATACTGTCTAACACATTCATCAACTTAATGGGCAATAAGTGTCAGTGCCTTCTTCATAATGAAGGAGGCAGGAAGGAAGGAAGGGAAGACGGACTTGTCAAATGTGTCAGTGAATGAAGCAATCAATCATCAATATCTGGGTATTAGTATAGAAAACAACCAAATTCTCAGGAAATGCTTCCAAAACTTTTTGGAGTTGTGTGTTAAATCAAAGCAACGTCTATTTGTGCCCCCTTGTCATATTTATACTTCTCCGTCACTACAATTCAGAGGGAAATATTGTACTTTTTAGTCCACTACATTTATTTAATAACTTACAGATTCAGAATATTTAACACAAAATATGATATATTGTTATAGATTAAGCTACACAGCAGTATATAAAGTAATTGAGATTAGCCCCACCTATATCAGCTGTAACATTAAAGTGATAATCATGATCCATTAATATAATTATTCTTGGAATTTTACTTGTAACGGGGTATTTCTACACCGTGGTATTGCTATTTTAACTTAAAGGTCCCATATCATGCTCATTTTCAGGTTCATACTTGTATTTTGTGTTTCTACTAGAACATGTTTACATGCTTTAATGTTAAAAAAAACCTTTATTTTCCTCATACTGTCTGCCTGAATATACCTGTATTTACCCTCTGTCTGAAACGCTCCGTTTTAGTGCATTTCAACAGAATTGCGTTGCTAGGCAACAGTTTGGGTCCATGTTTACTTCCCGTCAGCTGATGTTATTGACATACACTGCAACAGGAAATGAACTGGGACACATTTAGAATGTTTACGTTTAAAACCGTGTAATGGTCTAAATATTGTATATTTGTGACATCACAAATGGACAGAAATCCTAACGGCTTGTTTCAAACACACAATTTCGGAATACGGACTGTGTGTATTTCTCCGTATATTGAGTGTTTTGATAGTTTAACTGTATTTATAAAGCACTTAAACCTGCTTTATAATTTAAAAGACATGAAAATCTCACTTTTTACGATATGGGACCTTTAAGCAGAGTACTTGAGTAAATTAGTTGCTTTCCACCAGAGATTTCTCTTGCGACCGCTTTGGTTCCTCTGCTCTGGGTTAGAAATTACCAGTATCATAATATACACAGCTTCTGAATTTTCATTTCTTTGATTTTCATTTATTTTGTCCTTCTTTTATCTTTTTTCTACCTCTTCAGTCGGTCTCTTCTGCTGCTGTTAACAGTTGTATTTCCTCCGATGGATCAGTAAAATCAGTTCTTGTGTTGTTCCAGTTTATCATCTACATGGAGATATCGTTAGCTCATATTATAAAATAAATTGTCAGTGATGGAGAGAAACTTTTCCGAAGTTTTTGAACTCTCTCTTCTTTTACTTTCACTCTTGAGGACATTTTAAATAAGCTATTGTAGTCGCTTTAACAGATTTAGATATCAGGGCTTTTATTTCCACTAGAGTAAAATACCATGTACTTCTACTTCACTGTGGTACTCTGACCACCTCTGCATGGCTCCTATGTAAATGCAGACAAACACTGAGTGTCTCACAGAGGATGTTGAGTCTCTGAGTCGTAGCAGACGGCTGGCTGCTGCCACCTTTAGTCAGCGGGTAGGAGACAGAGCAGGAGACGCTCTGGTTGTGATGGTCGGCTGAAGCGATGAAGGTCAGTGTGGAGGTCATGATTGTCTGTCGATTCTCACTCTGCTTTTGCAAAAAAAGAGAGGAAAACACCTACATTACTGAAGCGTTGATGAAATAAAACACGGTGTATAGACTTTTTGACTGAATCCACTGCAGACATTTTTCTGGGAATGAATGCCGATTGTAATCTTTCCCACTGAGGACAAAAGTTAATGGGTGTTAGTGGGTTTTTTTTGTCCAGTGGGAAAGGGACATTAGTGATCCATCACCTGCTGCATTTGCGTTTGCTCCTGCCTGGTGTTGTCTTGGGGGAGCCAGGTGATGGAGGGAGGCAGGATGGAGCAGGGCACTGGGACTGAACACTGCAGCCTCACCTGGGTTCCCTCTGACACCGGACTCTCAGAGGTCAGCTGGGGAGGAGGCATCTCTGTCGAGGAGTTAGAGCAGTTACAGTTAGAGAAAAATATAATTTGGATTCATGTTTCTGTTCCACCTGATGGATGTAAGTCCAAAATTCACTCTTCTTTTAGCTCCGTTTTTGGTCTCCACCAACTCCTGAGGAAAATATCTGTCTCTTTAGCTGCTAAATGCTCCACTATGTTCACCAGATGATGCTGAGGGTAGTGTACAGAGTGTTTTTTTAGAGCTTTTTCACTGAAAAGTGAAGCAGAACAGTAAAGTTGCGGGCCAGAAAACCAAAACAACGAGCTGAAAGAAGCCTGGTGAGGCTGAGAGGAGCTGCGGAGTCTAACTGTTTTTGGGTTTGCCACTACGACCGTCTGCTTTCACATTACACATTGTCATGAAAATATTGATTATAACCGCTTTATAGTTTAACACAGGGCAGAGAAATAACTCGGACATCTAGTTGTGCTTTTGCGAGCTGCGAGTAGCGAACTTGGTTTCAATTATCATCATAATAAAACATTATCACTCTACAATATCTACACTATTTTAAACTCCGTGCTGACTTTTAAAGTTTGCCTCATTTTGTCACTTTGTCAGAGCAGATGATTCAAACATGATTCATTTAGATTTTTTTTTTTTCCTCCAGTCTCATCTTTTTTCTCCTCATCAATTTTCATTTTCAACAGACTTTCCTGTCACCAAACAGTAAGTCCAAGATTTAGTGATTCATAGCTTATGGTCAAATATTTGTACACTTGAATTTGAGACAGAAGGACCACAAGTCACCATTTCCAACCGCCTCTGATGACTTCCTCCGTTCATACCTGGTCGGACGTCAATGTTGACTCCTTCAGGGAAAGTAAACTTGACGTGGTTTGAACATTCGAGCCTGAAGAAGTGCACGTCGCTGTAGTTCTTTGGGAAGCTGTTGAACATTGTAGTGCAGTTTTTCTTTGTTAAGTCGCCGACTATTTTCCCCTAAAAGTACAAATCAGAAGTTTAGTTACCAAATATGTCAGGCTCAATTGTAAAGTTGACGTGGTTGATCAGGATGCTCGTTTCCTGTTTTTTTAAACAGTTAACAGTTTGCAGACAATTACACTAAATTGTCAAAATGTGAGTGTAACTGCTTGTCAAACTCACCGTTATCTTACAAAATGCATATCTGGTTATTCAATACACATAGCTATACTTTAAAGGAATAGGTGAGCATTTTTTCTTACCCAGAGTTAGATGAGAAGATTGATACCATTCATGTGAAGTACGGAGTCAGGACGTGGTTAGCCTAGCTTAGCATAAAGACTGGGAGCAGGGGGAAACAGCTAGCCTGGCTAAAATACACCTAACAACACCTCTAAAGCTCACTAATTAACCAACCTGATCTCAAGGGTTAAGTGTATAAATAGCACAACATTTTAAGGACATTCCGTTTGTCATGATAACGCATTCTAGGCTTTCCACGTGCCGTTAACATGAAACAGTCGCGGTTAAACTGAGGCAATAAAACCACTTAGTTAGGATTGGGAAAAACATCATGGTCCGGCTTAAAATAAGTATGTAAATTAAATTAAATACGTACATAAGCAACGGAAAAGAAGTACGGAAAACACATCACAAACATCACTAATGTAACTTTAAAATAACTCAACAACACTTTAGTCCACGAACTCCGAAAGTCCTGTGTTTGTTGGACCCGTCCACCTCGCCTTCCGCACACCAAGCAGTCTTTCACACTTTTTATTCTACGTCACTAGCTCTGAGCGTAGCGTATTCACGCTGATGCGTTTACATTGCAGTCAGTACAGACTACATGGCGTGAAATGACACGCCAAAAGCAAGAACGGCTTTAACGTATACAATCAAGTAGCTCGAGTGTTGCTTCACGGGTGAGAGACCTACTTGTACGGTGTTAGAGTTAGGACTCCGTGCAGTGAAGATGGCAGGACCGTACTTTTTTCCTTTCCTCCAGGCACCACCATCTGAGCAGTTGAGGATGTTTGCTTCCTCATTGTCGGGGAGCTCAAAACGACATGGGACTGTGACACAGGAGTCACTCATGCCCATGATGCTTTGGGGCAGCGTCACACCCCAGGTTTTACAAAAGACACCTGGAGAGGCAAAATGTAAGTCTTTAAAATGCAGAGGCGACGAAGCAACGGCACATACTCAATCTCTGTCCTTCCATTCAACTTCATTCTAATAATTCACTCTCCCAGACTTAAAAGGACGTTTTGATTTGACTGAAAAAAAACCCCAAAACAAATAAAATCTAAACTTCCACCTTTTGAAATATCCTTTACGTGTGCAATCAGGGAAATACTGACCTTGCATCAGAGCGATGAGCAAAGTGACAACCGCCAGACCAACGCCCATCTCAGCTGGACGAGAAGAAGAGTTTAAATCCAAGATGAGCTACTGAACATTAAAGAAAACCAAAGAAAAGGGAGAAAAAAAGGAACAAATTGCATCATTATGTACTGAAAGAAAATAATTTCTGCAATGATGCAAAAAAAAAGAAATCACAATTAATTTACTCCGAAAATGGTTGAAAGAGAAATAAATTCTGAGAAGAACATCGACTTGAACATATTACATTTTATGGATGCTGTTATTTAATGAAACTTCTAATAAGAACACTTAAAATAAATAATTGAACCTTCAACTCTGCTTTATACATACAGTCAATGCAAACTTAAAGATGTTAAAAATAAAACTTATACAGAGATAAATTGCCACTAATTTCTCCCCAGAAACGTCCTTTTGCTGTTTTCCATGCACAATATTTGAGTTAATCAACAGACATTAAAGTTTAGTAGAAAGGAATTATTAAAGCTAAACAACAAGTCATTTAGGAAAAGCATAACTTTCACACATATTCAAATCCTTCATGTTTACCTGTCAAAAGATGATGAGCAGTTCATCCAGAGCAGAGTTCAGTGTGTTTGTGTTTGTGAAGTGAAAGAGGAATGAACATTTAAAAAAAGGAAGTTGGGAACTTTACTGAGCATGTTTCAAAACACGCTTTGAAATCAAGACTAAGAGTCGACTTTACCAGAGAAGTGCTTTGAGTTAAATGCTAACACCACAATGACAATGCTGGCATGTTTAATGTTTACCATGTTCACCACCGTGTGTTAATTTAGCAGGTTAGCATGCTAATATTTGCCAACTAAACACATAGTATAAGATCATTTTGCTGGACAAAATTGACCAAAAGCTGAATCCCATTCACCTCAATTGTTTTGGGCTGGATGCTGAAATCTTGGAGACAGAATCAAATCTCTCTACAGGACTAGATACCACTTAAAGTGAGTGACAAATTATGTTTTTAATAGATTGGGGCATCTGATCCCTAAACAAACCTGATCAGGGCCAGCTCTAGCCCTTCTGGTGCCCTTGACCAAAATGTGGATTTGGAGCCCCCATCCCCCGCTCTAGCTATAGCTTTCTAGGGTTCAACCCCCCAGAACCCTAAACCGCACCACACATCAGAAATCACAATGGTTTTAAGACAAAAATTTGACAAAAAAGATTTTTATTTTCATAAACAAAATAACTGTGTTTATTACCATACAAATAAACAATTGGTCCCTGATATTGTTGGCTTAAAAGCTTTTAGTAAGTTTTTACTACAATTTACACTTTAATTAACAAATAAATAAAAAAAAGTGTGAGAAAGACAAGTACAGGGGTGAAAAGTATATGTCTTTATTTATTTATTTGTTCATTTGTTACCGCAAGGTGCCGCCCTATAGGCAACCCACTATATGACCTATGCCAGGGTTCAGCAACCTGCGGCTCCGGAGCCACATGCGGCTCTTTAGCCCCTCTCCAGTGGCTCCCTGTCGATTTTTAAAAATGGAAATGAATAACTGTTTTGTGTTTACATATTAATTTTTTTTTTTATCATTGTTGTAGGTCTATGGTACGACGGTGCGACGGGGTATTAGGGCCACATTGAGGAAAAAAAAAAAAATCTGAGATTTCGAGAATAAAGTCGTAATATTACGAGAATAAAGTCATAATATTATAAAGTAGTAAGTTATGACTTTATTCTCGTAATATTACGACTTTTTTTCTCGTAAAGTTATGACTTTATCCTCGTAATATTACGACTTTTTTATGTAATATTATGACTTTATTCTGGAAATCTCAGATTTTTTTTCCCTCAATGTTGCCCTAATACTCCGTAGTACATTTGCACTTTGGCCCTCACTGCATTAGACTTATATACTATATACTTAGACTATAAACTGCGTTACCTTCATCACAATGATCAAATGTTTTGCGGCTCCAGACAGATTTTTCTTTTTCTTTTTTTGCCTAAAATGGCTCTTCTGATAGTAGAGGTTGCTGACCCCTGACCTATTGCCTTAGGCCGGCCCTGAACCTGATGTAGAGAAGCAAACTGTTTTTTTGCACACTAGGAAAATATTCAGCAAGGCTTCAAAATCTGCATGTGAATCACAATAAAAACAACTTCACTTTCTGACACCAGAGGGCAGCACGAGCAGGAAAATCAGATGTTTGCACACATGTGTTTGAGCTGCCAGGGTGCAGCATTAGGAGACATATTATTGACTGCAGGTGGAAATCTATAGTTTTTGTGTGCACATATCCAACAATAACCAAATGTCTGCACTTAAATACTTGTGAGGGCTATCAATGACATAATGCATTCCTTTGTCCCAAACACTAAGGCTCACACCAACCCTTACTATAATCTTAATCTAAACTGTAATCTAACCTTAATCCTAAAAAACAACCAACAGTCTACTGAAGAAATGACAAAATGTCCTCACTCTAACTCTAATTGGTCCTTACAAAGATAGTAAGAGCACACGTAGGCGAAAAATAACATGTTTAATGCAAGCAAGAAACTGCATGTGATTATCATAAAGTGTCTGTAAAGGGGAGACTCGGGGGTAGCCATAGAACCCATTTTAATTCACATATCTGGAGGTCAGAGGTCAAGGCCAAAATTTAGCCCAACTTTGGAGCGTTATTTAACCTCCTTCCCCATCTGTACCTTCACTCCAACTCTAACACTGAACCCGCCTCTGAAAGACAGTAAAGTAGGTCAGGATCACCCGCAGGCGGGTTAATGACCTACTTAAGGATGCAGTAACTTTTGTTTTTGTTTCCTGGAGCTAAATATAGAAACTGACTGGAAAATCCTTGAATTTATCTGCATTTATGTAGAATAATACAAAAATCCAGTTTGAAAATAGTATTTAGAGCTCTACACACTTTCACTTTTACCATTTATTTGTATATTTTTATTATTATTATTATTAGTTCAGCCTTGCATCGGCAGCTCAGCTGCTCTTTTTGTGGTTTCTTTCTTCTTTTTTTCTTCTTCTTTAACTTTCTATTACTGGAAACCACCTGTGACCTTGTTTACCGTCAACAGCAATGAACAGTTTATGATGTGTGGGAACCTAAATTGAGGTTACAATCTCTTCTACTTTTTGGAAGGGGTTTCTTTGTTTGTGGAAATCGTAAAAAAAAACTAAAACAGTGAGAATGAATCTTGTAAAAAAAAGTCCAACATGCACCACGATGGATCGTTTTGTTTTCCTTGTGGAATAATGAAGATTATCTAAAGTTATCTGTTGTAATAACACAAGGGTCATCGGCCCGGTTTAGATGATTCTCATTGGCCGAGGAGACTCGAGGGGAATTTAATGACTGTCAGATTAACACAAGACGGTCATCTACTCTGTCTGTTTATGCATGTGTGTGTGTGTGTGTGTTAAATATAAGGACAGGGAAGCAAAGTATGTGAGAAAAAGAGAAGCTTTCAGACAGGAAGACGCAACCAGACACACATGACATAAAACTAGAGAGAGAGAGAAAGAGGAAGGGTATATACGTGAGTGTGTGTGTGTGTGTGTGTGTGAGAGAGAGAGAGAGAGAGAGAGAGAGAGGACACCCACAAAAACATGTCCAGCTTTGGGCAATAAAATCACTTGAAGTAACAGTGATACAGGGGAACTTCACTCACAAACACAGCTGACCACTGAGACTGAAGCAGCTGACCTCATCGCTGCGATATCAGTTAAACATCTGCAGGTAAGAAATCAGGACACAGATGAGCTTCATATTTATCTCACGACAACATTTCCTTCTTATGCTGATAAAAAATTGATAGTAAACACAATCTGAGGGAGACAGGGTTCATGTTTTTGTCCTGTACGAATCCGGCATGTCATGCTTGACTCCTCAGCTGGGAACATTGTTGACTTTCCATCCTGTTAATGATGATGATGCAGCCCGGAAACAATAAGTAGGTTATACAATATCGTGTGGCAGAGGATTGTTGTAATTACAGCGACGCTGGAATTGTTTTCACCTTGTGAGTCTTGGTCTGAGTCATCTCAGTAAAATGTGGTCCTGCACACACCCACGGCAGCAGGAACTACCACAGAAGAGGTTTGGAGGACTTTGCCAGGTGTTTTCTATTTCTGTATGTGGAAAGATTTTGCCACTGATAGCGTGACAACCCGCGCAAGATGCAGTTACATAACTTTACAGGTGTGTAGTTGAGATCAAAATGAAGGTCGAGTTCGAAAGATGGGTGTGGTCCAAGCAAGACTGGAAGTAGGGGGGGTAGGCCCTGTGTAGTGAACGCCCCTGGCCCATTTTGGTGTTGCGGCTGGTGTGATCAAGCCCCCAGGAAGTGCTCCGGTCGTCGATCTCGACTTTCGTAGTGGCCAAACAGCGGTACCGCAACTTCCGTGTCAGTCACTTGATGCATTGGGCCCAAAAAGACTTTTTCCCATAGACTTACATTGGGAAAGAGACGTCTGTAACTTAGCGGATACAGTTTTTTGATGTGAATCAACACCCCAGTACGAACACTCTAAATCTTTTTTCCGTTATTATCTATCTCTGATTTATCTTGTGAGCCCTTTAGGGGGTCCTGACCCTCAGGTTGGGAACCAGATTATGGGAAACAGAAAGTATCAGTTAGATTTTGAGTTTATGGGTCGAGACTGGTGAATTGGATGTCAAAAGTCATAGTTGTTGGTTACATGTAACTGTTTCAAAAGCGTTTAGATGACTATATTTTTGACATGTCAGGAGCTGCTTTATAATAAGTTATGTAACCTAGACCTCTAAAAAAACTTTCACTTTTCAACCAAATCTCGCCCAGTTTTAACTTATAAGACGCCTTACCGTTTTCTGACCTGCAAATCACGATCAATTGGTGCTTACTGTGAAACCGAAAACAGTTAAAGTCACTAATTACAAGAAACAGCTGGTTTCCGTGTTCAAACGTTAGAAGAGTGGGACTTTTTCTTTTTCCCAAGCTGTGAGCAATCTGTGGCTTTTTTGGCTGTGAAAAAGTTGAAATGGGTCGGAACAGGAAGTCTGTATTGGGGTCAGGTCATTTCTTGTTTTTTTTCTTTACCACAACAGAGCCTGGAGCTGCTGTCTGCTGTGTTGTGTTGGACTGTTTGGGAGAGTGTGTCTGGAAATAATGACATTTATTTGTCTTATGCTGATAAAAAATTGATAGTAAACACAATCTGAGGGAGACAGGGTTCATGTTTTTGTCCTGTACGAATCCGACATGTCATGCTTGACTCCTCAGCTGGGAACATTGTTGACTTTCCATCCTGTTAATGATGATGATGCAGCCCGGAAACAATAAGTAGGTTATGCAATATCGTGTGGCAGAGGATTGGTGTAATTACAGCGACGCTGGCATTGTTTTCACCTTGTGAGTCTGCGTGTGAGTCATCTCTGCAAAATGTTTTTTAATAAGTTATGTAACTTAGACCTCTAAAAATGTTTTCACTTTTCAACCAAATCTTTCCCAGTTTTAACTTATTAGACGCCTTAACGTTTTCTGAGCTGCAAATCACGATCATTTGGTGCTTACTGTGAAACCGAAAATGGGTCAGAATAGGAAGTCTGTATTGGGCTCAGGTCATTTCTTGTTTTTTTCTTTACCACAACAAAGTCTGGAGCTGCTGTCTGCTGCGTTTTGTTGGACTGTTTGGGAGAGTGTGTCTGGAAATGATGACATTTATTTTTTGTTATTCGATAATTGTTTGACACGAAAACAATTTTTTAACTTGTGGTACATTTCACTTTTAATTTGTTTACATAATAGCCTTGCAGACTAACAGCATGATAGTTATTGTTATGTTTAATCAGATTAGTTCTCACCACAGTGCAGTTAGATATGAAGGGGTTGTACTGATGTAGCTCACACAGCAGTCGGAGGTTTGTGGTTGTTTGAGAAGCAGCAGGACTCAGAATTTAAACGGTGTTTGTGGTGAACTGCTGTTTAATGGTGAGCAGCAGGCTCATAAATGTTTTTGTTCTATGGTATTTTGTTGCACTTCCTCTGAATGTGCCTCAAGCTTCACATTTTTTGTTTCTGATTCGTGTCATTTTCAAACATCTGCTTCGTATTAACTAAAATCCACTTTGTCACAATCTAATGCCAACAACAACAACAACAACAACAACAACAACAGTGACCTTAATTCTTCTATCCAGTTCATTGAAACGTTTACATCTGCTGGGATAAAATCTCTGTGGTGTGGTTCTTCCTGCGAATCCACTGGTTGACAGGAAGTGACAACTGATTTAACCAATCCGATCTCATGGGACGGCGTATGAATTGCACAACAACAACAAGGACATCCTGCGTGTCTTGAGAACACATTTGAGCCTTTTCGCATGTCGGACGCAGTTAGATTTAGACAACAAAACCACTTGGTTAAGTTTAGGAAAAGCATCATGGTTGGGCTTGAAATAAAGGCCTTTGCACACCAAGGGGGTGTGACCTACACTAATACCTGTCCTTATAATGTATAGGGGGCATTACATATGCTAAGACCTGCTCTTATAGTGTTAAGGGGGTGTTACCTGCTCTAATACTTTCTCTTATAGTGTTTAGGGGGCGTTACTTACGATAATACCTGTCCTTATAGTGTTTAGGGGGTGTTACTTATGCTAATACCTGTACTTATAGTATTTAGGGGGCATTACTTACGCTAATATCTGTCCTTATAGTATTTAGGGGGCATTACTTACGCTAATATCTGTCCTTATAGTATTTAGGGGGCGTTACTTATGCTAATACCAGCCATTATAGTGTTTAGGGGGCGTTACTTATGCTAATACCTGTCCTTATAGTGTTTAGGGGGCGTTACTTACGCTAATATCTGTCCTTATAGTATTTAGGGGGCGTTACTTATGCTAATACCAGTCATTATAGTGTTTAGGGGGCGTTACTTATGCTAATACCTGTCCTTATAGTGTTTAGGGGGCGTTACTTATTCTAATACCTGCCCTTATATTGTTTAGGGGGTATTACCTTTGCTAATACCTGCCCTTATATAGTGTTTAAGGGCATTACTTATGTTAATACCTGCCTTTATAGTGTTTAGGGGACGTCACCTACGCTAATACCTGCCCTTACAGTGTTTTAGGGGCCTTGCCTATGCTAATACCGGCCCTTAGTTTTTAGGGGGTGTTAACAATAATAATACCTGCTCTTATAGTGTTTAGGGGGCAACGCTAATAATAAACAATCGGCCACACATCTCCAATTTTCGATCAAGTGGGATTCATCATTCTGCACACTTGGGTAAGAGCAGATTTATTCTCTGTGGGTTCACATTATACGTAATCATACCATCCATTGTTGTGAACATTTTGAAAATAAATACTTGCGCTATGTGCAATTGTGCTGTTTTCACAGCAAACTTCTTGAGTTGTCATTGTAGTGAAAGCACAGGTGTGACTGATAACATTAACGATGGCTCTGCTCTATAGTGTCCCACTAAGCCATGAAGGTGAGCCAGTATGAACAATAGCAGGACCCTGAAAGTGAAGCAGCTAAATGGAATTCAGTCAACATTTATTTATTTTATTTAACTTACCAATCTCATGTCTGAATAAGCAACCTGCTCACTTTTACGTAAAAATCACGACTGCAATCTCAGGAGGTCAGACCGAGTAATATTTCTGTAAAACGTTCAACATGTTTGAATAGATCTTAATAGATTGCGCACAGCAGATATTTTGACTTCTCATAGGAGGAAAAAAAACAGGTGGAATTAATAACATGTATAAGAGCCAGTTCCAGGGTTCACTGTCAGGGCTTACTGGGACACTTGATTATTTACACCTGTGATTTTCCTGCTTTGACAAGTCAAAAGATCTTCTTTGAAAAAAAAGGTCTGTTGTCAGATAAATGTTAAGACCACAGTAGCACAAAGGAAAACATGCAGAGAGAGAAATGCGCATCTTGTTTTGATCTCTAAGATCACTCAGTCCTCATCTCCGCTTACAAATATATTAAAATACATTTAATAAACCATGGAACGCTGTGAAAGAGCCAACAGTTGTTTTAAGTTCTATATCAGATCATATCATATCAAATCAGTATATAAAAATGATGGTGTGACCACAAAAGAGCTTATAAATAATCTGAGGATGGATAGATGGATGGAGTAAGATTGTTTTGGGCAGTTGGGGTGGGTGAAAAAACACCAGACTTTTGCCGAGGAGATTAGTGGTCATATCTTGTGTGAAACCAGAGGTCAACATTGATAAATTTGTCACATAACTTCTGTACTTAAATAACGCCACTTCTGCAGTTATTTTAACCCAAACCACGATCTTTTCCTAAACCTGACCAAGCAGTTTTGTTGGTTGCCTAAACCTATAACCAAGTTTATTATGAAAAGACTTTATGCCTGTAATGAGCGGAAATTTCCACGTGTTGTTTGACATTCGTAGGGAAACGCAAATGATACGAACCATTGTATGAGGTTACGCAATTGTGCATGTGAAAAATAAAGACTTGGCACTTGAACAAAAAAGCCTTCTTCCTTATTATCATAACATTTCTAACTTATCACAGGTGCCAAATATTGTGCTAGCATCATGATTTTTCTGTAAATTTCCTGTTATGTCTGAATCAAAACGTGTAGGATTATAATGACACAAAATCATCTTTGTCTGAATGACAACCAGTCATCATTTTAACAAATAGATGACGTCAGCAATGTTACAAATCCCATGTCTGAGCTGCAGCTGCTGATTCAGAGTGCTGGCACCTTCTTTGTTCCCATTCAAGCACCGAGTCAGAGATGACCTTCTTTTATAGGGCAAACAAAGACACTTTTATTATGCAATCTTTCTGTAAGTGATCATTAGATTTTATAGACCTGCTTTATTTTTACGCAGTGGATTATTATAATTAACATCTTGTTTCCTTGTTTCATTGACAGTATGATGTATGTCTCATCATACAGGTTGTTTTGTTTACAACCTGTCTCAGGAAGAATATGGGTGTGGATGGCCAAAACTATGAAAAGATGCTTGTGTGGAAACACCTGCTGTGACTAATCTAATCAAAGGTGGCGGAGAGGTCACAGAGTTTATTTTCATCTCATTGTCTTGAGAAGTCGAGCTTGTGGTTGAGTGTTTACGTTCCCATCACATGTACGTGATGTGTGAAAAGGAAAGGGTTTGATTAAAATAAATTAAACTTTTATTTTTAGTGTCTGCATGCGTCACGTATTTTTTTTCAAACTGAGACGATGCAAAATTCCCACAAATGTATTAAATTAAAATTATCAATACTTTTCAGATTAGGTTTCACATAAAAAACGTATGATCAGTTTATAAAATATCAACCCGGTCTCACGGAAAGGTGTATAAATACCACGACATTTCGCATTTTAACGTTTTTGCGTGTCATTTGTACGCCACGCAAACGTCCACAGTTAGGTTGGGCGGACAAGAGAGCTCTCCAGAGGGTCATAAACTCATCCCAGAAGATCGCTGGCTGCCCTCTGCCCTCCCTGGAGGACATTTACAGTTCCCGCTGCCTCAACAGCACCAAAAACATTATCAAGGACTCCTCAGTCTACACATTTTTTAATTGCACTGATCTGGAGAAGCACTCCAAATATATATGTATCATGTGGGGAGCGAATGGGTACTGTGAATGTTGTGAATGTTATGTGTAAAATGGAGGAATGAATGCGTATTGTAGCTGTCTGTTTGTTTTTATTTATTTTTTAACTGCACTGATCAGGAGAAGCCCTCCAAATTCCATTGTACCATGTACAATGAAAATAAAGCTTTCTATTCTATTCTATACTTTTTTACTTTGAACATTGCTCAAATGTGGTGTTATGCTTTCTTTCTTTCTTTCTTTCTTTCTTTCTTTCTTTTTTTGATTCTTATCTGTTTCACCAAGAAGTTCATGTCATACTGTCGTTTTTTGTGAGTCACGTGATCTCTTGGCTTCATCAGGTTAGGCGACAGGTGGTGACATCGATTACCTCAATAAGTGCAGAGGATGCTTTTCCGTTATTTTTTGTCCTCTTCTGAGGTTCAAGGAAGCTGTACAGTTGTTGCATTTTATTCTTCGTTTCCTCTTTGAGGGAAACAGCTTCCTTCTGTAATCTGCAGAAACACCCTCTGTGCTGGTCAGCTTGACTGTTTTCTTTTACTTTGAAGCTCTTCTGCTTTTGCTCCCACTGAGGTCACGTTTAATTCATGAAATATCACCTGCCAAAAATAAGTGTATCCAAGTGAGATACTGCATTAGTATACTTCTTTTAAACTTAAAATAAGAGAGTACTTTTTATGTACTTATCAGAGATATACTTAACAACAGTATACTTAAGTATACTTGGCTTATACTTAATACTGAGTTCTTAATCTTTTGATAGAGAACATACAATTAAGTATTCTTGCCTTATAGGCCAACAGAAAGGTGTACTTGGCTTGTAGTTTGTACTTTTTGATAGAGAAGCCTATTGTGAGAGTTTGAAAACGGATGTTTCGATATGAATTTACTTCAATTCATCAAGAATTTTCTATGTTTCTGGATTTTCCCTTCACCGGGGAGGCATACGAGAAATTTTTTTTTATTATTATTATTATTATTATTTTTATCATCACAAATCATCAAGTCAAATATCTAAAGGAGCAAGTCTATTTATGTAATAATTAAATTATTGACTAAGTACTATAAGTTAAAGTATATAAAGTATACT
This sequence comes from Adelosebastes latens, assembly GCA_916700685.1. Lineage (NCBI taxonomy): Eukaryota > Metazoa > Chordata > Actinopteri > Perciformes > Sebastidae > Adelosebastes > Adelosebastes latens. The sequence continues at coordinate 38,937 of CAKAKR010036150.1, read as the reverse complement.
TTCATTAACTAAAAAGTGGGCTACAAGTATATACAAGTAACATGCACTATCTGCCTTTAAACATGCACTATCTGCCTTTAAACATGCACTATCTACCTTTTAACATGCACTATCTACCTTTTAACATGCACTATCTGCAACCATCTTGGACTCTAACCACTGGCGCACTTTACACTTACTTACACTATACATCCTATATACCATTTTATAGACTGCACACATGTACATATTACATTTATTTATTGCACATACTACATTTATTTATTGACGGACTGCATACACTATGTTCACCCATTCACTCTGTATCTTTTATATCTCTATTATTGTTTTTTATAATTTTTATATACCTTTACCTCTCCTGTGATTCACTCTGTTTGGTGATGTTGCTGCTTTGACACCTGAATTTCCCTCCGGGGATTAATAAAGGTTCATCTTATCTTATCTTCTCTTATCTTTAAAACCTATTAAACTATTAAAGTACTAGTTTACTGAGAGTATACTTTAAAGTGTACTTTAATGAACTAAATAGTGAGCAACAAGTATTAAACTAGTAAACTATCAGTATACCTATAGTATAATTGCAGAACAAAATAAAACTTAGTCGTAAACTAGTTGTGTACTCAAAGTATACTAAACTTATACTAAAAGTAAACCTAAAAGTATACTTTTATAAACTAAAAAGTATTGAAGTAGTACCCTTACAAGTATACTACTAGTACATTGATATTAGTATACTTACTACATAAAGTATACCTGGGGAAAATATACTTGAACTTTACTGAAGTATACTTCACAAAAAAAACTCCTTGAACAGATTATCTCACTTGTCTTTTTCTGCCATCTTTCTTCTCTGCACCACTTCTCTGTGGGATCTTTCTGGTTTTGGCCACAACAGTTTGAGGTCTTTGGAAACTTGTGACACATCTGACACAATCTGTGGCCACGTGGATGTTTGTAGGTCACACATAACTGCGCTGACTCCCTTTTTTTATTCACCTTTTTAAAAGAAGGAAAATGAGAGGGTCCTCTTATCTCGGTAAATATAAGATCCCAGTGGCGGCCAGTCAATAGAGGGCGCTAGGGCGCCGCCCCCAGTGCCAGACAGCCACACACAAAAAAAAACAATACTACTACTACTAATAATAATAATAATAAATTATACAAATTGTCAATATTTGTGTGTTTAAAATATGGAATGCATCCAGTAATATGTGTAAAATATGATAGAAAATCATCTGTGGAAAACATATGGTTTTCCTGCACGTCCCCTGACTCCCGTCTGCCTGTCTGACTCCCCTCTTCCTGTCTGTCTGTCTGAAGTTCAGCTCTGGGGCGACGGAGAAATCGCCCACAGCAGTGTGTAGCAGCTTATTCAATAGCTGATTCAAGCTATGAACGAATGACATTAAATTTAGCCAATCAGCGTCCTCAAATCTAATACGAGAGGGGCGATTATTTTATCGCCCCAAGCGAGCTACTGCTGACGTCAGGAGTTTGCGAGTGATTGACAGCTGCTGGGTAGTTTAATCTATAATAATACATCATTTATTCGTTGATTATATTTTGAATTAATAATCTGAATCTGTAAAGTAACTAAAGTTATCAAATCAATGTAGTGGAGTAAAAAGTACAATATTTCCCTCTGAGATGTAGTGGAGTAGAAGTAGAAAGTATCAGAACATGGAAATACTCAAGTAAAGTA
>CAKAKR010036150.1:0-37215 GCA_916700685.1 Adelosebastes latens | reverse complement strand
TGACTCCCTTTTTTTATTCACCTTTTTAAAAGAAGGAAAATGAGAGGATCCTCTTATCTCGGTAAATATAAGATCCCAGTGGCGGCCGTTCAATAGAGGGCGCTATAGGGTGCCGCCCCCCGTGCCAGACAGCCACACACAAAAAAAAACAATACTACTACTAATAATAATAATAATAAATTATACAAATTGTCAATATTTGTGTGTTTAAAATATGGAATGCACCCAGTAATATGTGTAAAATATGATAGAAAATCATCTGTGGAAAACATATGGTTTTCCTGCACGTCCCCTGACTCCCCTCTTCCTGTCTGTCTGTCTGAAGTTCAGCTCTGGGGCGACGGAGAAATCGCCCACAGCAGGCGGGTCTGTGTAGCAGCTTAGCCAATAGCTGATTCAAGCTATGAACGAATGACATTAAATTTAGCCAATCAGCATCCTCAAATCTAATACGAGAGGGGCGATTATTTTATCGCCCCAAGCGAGCTACTGCTGACGTCAGGCTTTAGAGCATCTAGCCCGTGACGGGAGACTTTGACCAATCACAGGTAATTTCATTTTGAGAGCGTTCCTATTGGCTGTGCTCCGGTCATGTGACCGGAACTTGGCGTTCCTTCACCAAATTTCACAATGGTGCAACTTTCTCATTTTACAGCTAAACCGTGAACTACAAGATGATTCTGAAAACATTTGAGGAGAGAAATAGGCATTAACGTAACATAATATTGATTCATATTTGATCAGCGCTGCCTAGTTTGACCGTTTGGTCGGAGTTTGCGAGTGATTGACAGCTGCTGGGTAGTTTAATCTATAATAATACATCATTTATTCGTTGATTATATTTTGAATTAATAATCTGAATCTGTAAAGTAACTAAAGTTATCAAATCAATGTAGTGGAGTAAAAAGTACAATATTTCCCTCTGAGATGTAGTGGAGTAGAAGTAGAAAGTATCAGAACATGGAAATACTCAAGTAAAGTACAAGTACCTCAAAATTGTACTTAAGTACAGTACTTGAGTAAATGTACTTAGTTAGTTTCCACCACTGAGTACATGTTATACTGTTGTGTTTTTGTAAGCATTCACTATTGCTCCTGTTGGAATAAAATAATTATTGATTATTTAACTGCAAAGTAGTAATGTGTTTTTGATACCTTCACTTTTTTGCATTAAATCATACCAGGATGTTTGCTGAAATTGATTGGATGTGGCACAGCCCTACCTAGAAAAATTTCCAGCAGCCGCCACTGTAAGATCCTCTGTTTCATCTCTGAACCTTCAGACCAGGGGTCAGCAACCTGCGGCTTAAATACATGCTTTCATAATGAAGACAGCTTTGAGTTGTTAGAATGCACCTTCATTTCTGGCTTTCCAGGGTTTGTGCTTGGGCCCATCCACCATCCGTCCCACCTGCACCTTAGTGTGTCTTTTCGCTCTTTAAACTACGTCAGCACACTCCCGGAGCGCTTTCTCGGATTGTAGTTAATGGAAAGCCAAGTGCGTCTCATACCAGCGCTAAAGGGGTGCCTTGTGCGGCGGTATCGAACGCCGACGGCCGTGACAAAGCCTCGGTATTTCACACCCTGGTTAATGAGAATGGGCTGCCTTGCTCGGACCACAACCATCGTCACACTCAGCATACATTTTGATCTCAACTACACACCTGTAAAATTTCGTGACAGCATCTTGCACGGTTATGATGCAAAATCTGTCCACAGACAGAAATGTAAACACCAAAAACCTCCTCTGTGGTAGTTCCTGCTACAGCAGGTGTCTCCAGGACCACATTTTGCCATGATGGCACACACACAGACTCTGAAGGTGAAAACAATACCGGTGTCGCTGTCGCTGCTGGTAAATTAAAGTAGTGTCTATTAGAAACAAAGACAAAACTGATATTTATCTTTTTAGTAAGACAGCTAATTAGCTAATTAAATGCCTGTGATGTTACATGGATACGTTATATAACCTGTTGTGGAGGTTATTTTGATCGCCAACCTTGTTTAGCTGCTGGTCAACAATTAAGGATTCCTCAGTTGCCGTAAAAGGGAACAATAAATTATAGAAGTGTCATCTTCGATAGCTCTCTCCCGCACACCACAATTGTATTTTAAGCCAGCACGCATACTGACACATGCAAACACATATACAGACAGCTTGGCACATACTCAGACACTGAAGCACAATGACTCAGCTGGTATCTCTGACTCGTCACGCACAAACACAGTTTATTCACAAACCCATGTTCATTCATACCGTCTAACAATAATGTCTGTTTTCATAGCAAGCAGAATAAGGTTTATGAAAAGTTTCTTACATACAGTGTTTTTAGCATGACAGTAAAAGAGGAAGTAACCCAAACCCATGCTGTAGTCAAGAACTTTTAAAGTCATCTTTGGTTGACCATGAACCTGCATTTAGTGTCCTCACTCGGCTGCACGATGAGAGAAAACAGGAAGGAAACACGGAGAGTTTTCTTTGTAATGAAGAAGTTGAATATTTTACCACATAAATATTTTCTGTATATGGACAAGCTGACCAGCTTTCTCCTGCTAGCTGGCGTTAAAATAAATCCAATTAAGATGAAATAAGACTGCGTAGATTATAACAAATGTAACTCAGGGACAAACTTGGACAAACAAGTTTTGCGGGTTTGAGATGTGAAGTTGTAAAAACGTCCTGCTCAGTTGTTGACTTATCGTAATACAATACAAACAATAATTACCGCATTCCGAGTTAAATGCGAAGAGCCACAACTGGCTCACAGGTTGGGCCAGTGTGAAGGTAACACTGTAATTAACTTGTTCCTGCTGGAACTCTAATCTAAATCCCTTCAAATCTCTCCTCCCACAACACATACAGAAAACAAGATTTGCTTGATAACTTGTGTGCACAAATTAGTAGCTTCTCCACTTAAAAATATCATCGGGAAAAAACAATGAATACAAGGTGACTTTGCTTGTAATATGTAAAAAAAAACTGTCAATAGAACAAGTGAAAAATTATCTTGGTAAGATTTCTTGAAATAATTTGTAATATTTAGGCCTTTCAAGATAAAAAGGGATCTAAACTCATATTGAGCTATATTTCACTAGTTTTAGGAAGCGCTGTGTGTCAAGTGTGTAATAAACCTGTAATGCTCAAAAGTGAAAAACAAGTCCCTACATCTCACTGACATATTACTGGTTTGGTGATTGTGTCTTATATTAAGTGTTAAAGGTCCCATATTTTAAAAAGTGAGATTTCCATGTCTTTTATATTATAAAGCAGGTTTAAGTGCTATATAACACTGTTTAACTATCAAAACGCTCAATATACGGAGAAACACACACATCCTGTATTCAGAAATTGTGTGTTTGAAACAAGCCGTTAGGATTTCTGTCCATTTGTGATGTCACAAATATACAATATTAAGACCATTACACGGTTTTAAACGTAAACATTCTAAATGTGTCCCAGTTTATTTCCTGTTGCAGTGTATGTAAATAACATCAGCTGACAGGAAGTAAACATGGACCCAAGCTGTTGCCTAGCAATGCAATTCCATTGAAATGCACTAAAACGGAGCGTTTCAGACAGAGGGTGAATACAGGTATATTCAGGCAGACAGTATGAGGAAAATAAAGCTTTTTTTGAACATTGCAGCATGTAAACATGTTCCAGTAGAAAACACAAAATACGAAGTATGAACCTGAAAATTAACACAATATGGGACCTTTAATGACATATTTTGACTGATAATTAGACAAATATACTTGGAAAGTTTTTGTAATGAACCACTTAATTTGTTGCTTCAAATTAGTAGCGTTAGCTTACATATTTTAACAAAATGAAATTTGTCTGACATGGAAAATCTAAATGTGCTGCTTGGGTTTGAAACAGGTTTATTTGGCCTTTGGACGCAGATAGAGTCTGTGGATATACTTTGGTTTATTGGCTGTTAAACACAATGCTATATTTACCTTTAGCATCTTTGGAAAAATAAGGTTATTCAAGGGTACAAATGACTAAACTGTGCACACAATTAATCAAAAGTTTTACCCCTTTTCAGGTTCTTCAGAAATAAATAAAACTGTTTACAAATTGTATATTGTTATAGCCTTTAACCTCCATATCTCAGGTCATCTTGTTGCGTTTTCTTCCTCGTTGTCCGTTAGAAACAGGAGTTATATTATGGGTAACATTTTGATTTCCTTGTATTTTCTGTTTTCCAGCCACCGCAATGTCTCTCAATGCCTCCCTTCCCATCTTCAAGTCTTCCAAGAACGACCAGGCGACAACTGTGGACGTCAATGCCATCATGGACAACTTCTCCATCGTCCTCTACAGTCTGACCGTCGTGCTCGGCATCACTGGGAACTCCGTGGTGATCTGGGTGGCCGGATTCAAGCTCAAGGTGGATTTACCTTGCGTGTATAATGAGTTACAAAATAGTAAAAAATAAATGTTTTCCTGAAGTTGATTGTGTTGTTAATCTCCATAAACAGATATTAACAACATTTAGAAAAGACCACTGAAGACTATTTGTTTATTCTGCTCCATAATTCTCTCTCTGATTAGCCAAATTATGTCTGATACACGAAGAAGGAAGTTTGCTGCTTTTAAAATAGCTCAGTTTCAAAGAAAAGAAGAACAAAAAAAATGTGATTTTTAAAATTAGGAGTGTGGTATTCAAAATGTAAAACATCCTGAGCTCATTTCTGCATTCTGAACACCAGCTCAATACTTAGTGTACTACATTACTAAATACTAGTACTACTATTTTAATTACTGTTGCTACTGTATGTCTGGCAAACTCTGTATATTTTAGCTAATGGTCAATTCATGATATACAAGATAAAATATAGCTGCACACCTGTTTTTGCAGCCATTCAGCCTAATTATGTTCCCATAAAATGAAACTGTGTTGTGAATTACGTTTCCAGGGAAACGAATTTTGTCCCGGATTACCCGGTTTTTGACGTATCACACATACGTTGATATTCCCTGGAAGTCCATGAATGTAGGCCGTCGGGGTGGATGGATGAGTCAAACAAACACAGGACTTTCACCCAGGAGACGGCTGTTCATGTCCCATATGAAACCAACGTCTATAGCTTAATAACATTACATATAATTTTAAGCCAAACCATTATATTTTTTTACTAAACCTAGTTTTATGGGAATGTAATTTTGTAGGAGACAGGGTTGGTTTTTTGACCGGCAGTGCTGTGGCTGCACATTGAGGACTTTTTGGGCAAGCTTTTATTATTTCTATCTTCATGTATGAATGAAAATAAGATACTAAACTTTCCCTCTTTATTCCCTTTCCTTTGTTCTTCTTTTATTTTCTTCTGTTCTTCCTTCTCAGCCAAAGGTCACCAACGTGTGGCTGGTGAATCTGGCGATAGCGGACCTGATCTTCTGCTTCACGCGAATCCTCTCCCTCATTAAGAAGCTCTTCTTCGGCTACTGGCCCTTCGGCGTCTTCCTCTGCAAGTTCAACGGCTTCTTCAAATACGCCAACATGTTCTGCTCCGTCTTCCTGCTGGCTGTGATCAGTATGGACCGAGCGCTCTGCGTGTGGCAGCCCGTCTTCGCCAAGCGACGGCGCACCCTGAGGGCCGCGAGGGTTGTGGCCGTCTGCGTCTGGGGCGCTGCGATTATCTTCAGCACGCCGTACTTCGTCTACCGCCAAGTCTACCAGAAGAACAACCTGAGCAAGTGCTCTCTAGAGGTGAAGGAGACCAACAATAACACCAAACTGGCCCTCTACTCCATCCGCTTCCTGTGTGGCTTCATGTTGCCTTTCATGGTCATCCTCATCTGTTACATCCTGGCTGCAATTGGCATCCGACGCACCCGCCTGTCAGGGAAGTCCCGCCCCTTGCGCATATTAGCGTCATTAGTCGTCGCCTTCTTCCTGTGCTGGGCGCCGTACCACTGCCTCCTGCTGGTGAGGATGGTGGACAGTAAGAACTCCGTGGTGAAGATCTGGCACACTGTGACGAAGTGCGTCGCCTACTTTAACAGCTGTGTGAACCCGCTGTTGTACTTCTGCATGGGGCTGGAGGTGAGGGGGCGGTTCAGGCAGAGTCTGTCGGGGGTATGCAGGAGAGTTCTGGCAGACGCGGACGGACAGACGACCCAGTCCAACGATCGCTCTCTGGATGACAGCAGCGGCTCCAAACACAGTACTGTTGTGGTGGCAGGAAGGAGTCAGACAACAGTGGATGTAGCCAAAGTTTGAGTCTCATTCCCAACACGTCACATACGGACGCTCAGTCAGGGCTCCTTGGCATCACTTTTTAACGCACTTGGTACCGCTTGGCGTCACTTATGTTTAGGCAACAAAACTACTTGGTTAGGTTTAGTAAAAGATCAAGGTTTGGGTTAATATAAGGATTCATCACGCTGGGTAGTTGCATATGTTACGTAACCTGGCGTGACGTGAGTTAAATACTTTACGTAACATACTTACACTACGTAACTTAAAACAAGTCAACATTGACGTCTCCTGGGAGAAAGTTGTGTTTGTCTGACCCATCTATCCACCCCAACCTCGTCCCTACGCTGACCTTGACAAACACAGGACCTTAAGCCAGGAGACCACTGTTTTGTTTTGTAAGTTACGTCTTTTCCATACTTCTGTTACGTTGTTTCCGTATGTATTTTAGTTAGCTTACATAGTTATTTTATACCCAACCATGATGTTTTTCCTAAACCTAACTAAGTAGTTTTATTGATGTACAGATGACACACAAAAAGCGGTGTAAAAATGACACGCAAAAAGGCTAAAACGCATCCTCATGACACGTGGAATGTTCTTGTAATGCCATGCTATTTATAAGCCTTCCCAGGTTGAAATAATAGTAAAAGGTTAAACTGATCCTTCCCTTCAGGCATTCATTGATTTCAGTTTATTTCAGTAAGGTATGAAAGTTGTATAGATTGAAACTTGCTTTAATTGCATAATCCATCACAAATATCAATATGCAGTCTTTATTTTTGTTATCAGTTGAGTTTCGATCACATGGTAATGGAGTTGCGAGCTGGGACTGTTTAAAACGTCTTGTTGGTGCGCTCAAAGGCGATCCTTTTCATGGTGTCAGTGTCTTCTGGATTTTCCTCCATATAATTTAGCTGATCAAATTAATAGTTTTCTGCAGGTAACTTTGAAGGGTTTGAGAGAAGAAGCTTCTGCTTACTGCTGTATTGCTGCAAGTAAAAATGTGCCTTTCTATGCAGCTATCCTTCTTCCTGTTGTAGTTTAGACCACCATAAGTATTATTTCCTTCTCAAACTGCAGTAAATTATTGTGTGTGCATTTGAAAAAATTGCACTTGTCCAAAAGTGCTAAGAGGCTTTTGGAAATAAACTAGGAAAAAAAGTTTGTAAATTTGTGTTTGGTGGATTATTTCTCTGTTACAATGCTAATTGGCATTGTATTTTACATCGTTGGAAAGCCTGTTTATTTACCTTCACAAGGATGTCCAACTTGTAAGGATCATGCATTTGTGGGATGAGCAGCACAGCTGATTATGTGGGTAGCACCCAAGTGAAATTTGCCAAAGTTCTCTGTGCATTCTCCTGTTGGTATTGACTCTTGTTTTGAGCTCCAGGTGCTGCCAATCAGGTGCCTGATGTGCATGGGGCCTGCTGGGTGCTGCGCCCTACTAAAGTGATCATATGGCGCCTGCTCCAAGTATCGGCATGCCACGTTTGTCTAATCTGAATAAGGCCCGCGCGGTAGGGCAAGTTGAAGCTGGTGTTCCGCAAAACCAAGTTGCATCCTGGTTGAGGAATGGAACGCCATCCCACAGCAACGTGTGACCAGGTTGGTGAGCAGCATGAGGAGGAGGTGCCAGGCTGTTGTGGCTGCGTATGGATCTTCCTCCGCTACTGAGGCTCCTGACGGTGTATTAAATGAATAAAGTGTAAAATTGCCAATATGTCTTGTTTGTTCCTTGTTACTGATAGAGAGTTCAATCATCCAACCCACCGAACAACTCAAAACAAGAGTCAATACCAACAGGAGAATACACTGTTTACCATTGGCAGAGCATTTTGGCAAATTTTACTTGGGCGCTACCCACATAATCAGCTGTGCTGCTCATCCCACAAATGCATGATCCTTACAAGTTGGACATCATTGTGAAGGTAAATAAACAGGCTTTCCAACGATGTAAAATACAATGCCAATTAGCATTGTAACAACAGAGAAATAATCCACCAAACAAAAATATCAATGTCCAAACTGCTGACCTTATGGTGAAGAGACTGATTGGATAGACGTTGATATACTGTGGTCAGATTCACATTTTCCTGTAACGTTGTGTTTTGATGCATGTGATTAAAGTCACAGATGGAAAGTGGAACTGTGGTTAGTCTGGAGGAAAGACGGCGGGAGGGAAGTGAGACTATTAAAAGGAAAGCCAGTAATAACTTGACGCTGTCTTGTGTTCAGGGGTCACACTGAAGATTAGGTGAACTGAAACTGTCCTGTAAATCCATTTCAAATAATCTGTCACTTGGTTTCTATGCATATTTTCATTTTCTACCATCAGGGATGCTCAAAATGGTTTCACGAGTGTAAATGTAAGCTCAGTACAGAAGTGGACAGAGCATTTGTGGCTTTTATGGGACACTTATCAAGACTAGAAGCTGGTCCATCAGCACAATGAACGTCAGTCCTTAGCAACCGGTTCATAAAACGCAGCTGTATTTACTCTGTAGATTACTTACACATCCCTAAGATACACGTCTGTGCAATCAGACTGTAATAGAGGCAAAGTCCCTCCTCTTTGGTTGTCCCCCCCATGGGACCTTAATTTGGAAGAAAAAAAACGTACGGAGAGAGATTTTTTGATCACGTTGGAAATCTGGTATGAATCACACATATGTTAGTCAATTTAAAACATCATTTTGAAAGTGAAGAAAGTCTCTTAATACAATTAAAATAATAATATTATACTTATATAGACATTTATCATGTTCCACTCATTAACTAATTTGTGCGCATGAGAGAGAGCCAGCACAGCGCACCGCTGCAGTCTCTATAGAGAGTGATGTTGCGTGCGCGTACGGACACAACAGATATCCGTTGGTTACATTTAGTGTAGTTTTGAACCACAGAACCCTCCGTGCTTATGTGCACATGAAACGTGTCGTTTTGATTAATTATTCTACACAGTTCCTTCTGCGCATCAACAGGCATTTCGCTCCTCTTATAACTCCCTCAGGACCGTCCGTTCCCTTCATTCTATCACCCGGACGGTGTCTCCATCCTGGACAAAATGTCGGTCTGAGCTCCACAATTTTAATTATAACAGTCTGAGAAAAAACAAGTTGAAAAATAATGTACGTAGGCCCAGACAACAATACGTTTCCTCTGAGGGAAACTCTCTACAGGACTCCCAAACTGTCAATGCGGCATGACGGGGATGGCTCTGTGATTAAAGGGGGAGAAAGTAGAGAATGTGATAAGTCATGATGTCATAGCCTCTTATGCACCGCCCTATAATAATACCTTCTTTTTGATCCCACTCCGTGCTCAAATGGGCCACAGGTGCGCCAAGTTAGCTATCCTGATGAAAATGCCTATGGTGCGTGCATATTGGCGAGGGCCCGTGCGCGCATGAACGTGTGGTACACTTCAGTGTCCCGGTTTGGGGGTTTGAAAATATGGTCCCCCTAGTCTGAACACTATATATCATAATGCATTGTGCTGAAAGAAAAAGTGGCAGACGGACAAGGGGAAAGAGAGCAGCGCGATTGAGACAAATACATACAAATAATGTATTTAATGTGAACAGAGCAGCATCACAACACAAACAGCCAAAAAGTACTTTGTATTTTTATTTATTTGGGAAAATATGCTTATTGCCCCCACATTAACAACGGCAGCTCATCACCGCTTTACTCCTTCCGTTCTTACCTTTCACAATAAAAGCTGTAGACATATACGCTGCATCAATGCTCGCCAGGGGGAATTTAAATTCACCCAGAGCATTTTGTTAAGAGGCAACTCAACAAAAAAAGCCTACAATTACATGTCGTTATTTAGAAAGGATGGTCTACCAGCCGACGTTGATCTGGCACATTTTAATTGTGCGACCGCAATGGCGTAATTAACGGCGCAGGTAAAATGACCCGAGTAGAGTCCAAAAGTGTTTTTGTTTTTTTCATTTTGCTGTTGAACTCATTATACAGTCCTCTATAGTCCTCTACATAGAACTCCTTGGATAGTGAGTACGGAGTAGTGAATGATTGAATGATTTCGGACACAGCCTGGGTCTGCCGGGAAGAGAAAGAACTATCCGACCCGTTGCTGGAGTGAGTAAATCTCAGTACGAAACACACAATAATAGCTTCAGAGTGAAGGACGTCACTACGCCGCTTTTGGGTGTGTACTCTTTCTAATTAAGTATTTTCACAGTCTGATACTTCAACAGTTTTACAACAAACTGTGACTTTCTTGACTTGCAAAATTGTGTTTTAAATCGACAATCATGTGTGCGATTCAAACGGGATCAAAAAAATGATTTGACTTCCGTTCATATTTTTTCTAAATAAGGTCCCGTGGTAATCCACTGGAAGGGGCGGGACTATGTGTCTCTATGCTCTTCATGTTTTACGGTATTTCTGTTCTGCTGTGTACTGTAGCAGCAGTTTAATGTTGAATGTTATGAAGTTAAACTTTGATTTAAATTCCACTGCAATGAGGAATAATAAGCTCAGTTCTACTTTATTGTTGTAAATTTCTGTAACACATAATTAAATGACTTTGTAAATAAGATTATAGAGAAACAATTACAGCTTAATGTCCATGTCAAAATTTGAAATACACCACTAAAGGGATTTTCTAAATATTAAAGACAAAATTAGACCAGAGATGTTCATCATAAAGTGCTTTAATGAGAAACAGGGACAGTCCTGTAAATAACACTTAATTAAAGCAGAGTTAAAACATTTGTTTGCTGTTCATCTCACTGACCAGCACAATTTTCCTTCTTTATATATTTATAGTTTTTTTTTTTTTTAAAGGTACCCGTACAATAAACTCACAATAACAGTAAATTACAAAAAAAATAGATTAAAGTGATTAAAGTTGAAAATAGGCACAAAGTCAAGTTAATAATAAAAAACTTCTTCAGTTTCTTTCTCTTCTCCTCGTCCATGTTGACCTTCATATCTTGTAGTTCAATATTGTGTTGAATCGACAGTGAAATATTAATGCAGAAGCATCACAGTAAAAGATATTCAAGTAAAACAGATCAGATCCTTCAAGTGACAGTGATACACTGTGTTACCGGTACGGCTCGTTGGTTTCAGGTTCAGTGTTTGACTTGATATGTCAAACACTCACTTTCCTTCTGCTCTCTGAGGTTTATATTTTAAAATATTCTCCTTTTAATCATTTACATTTGATCTACTTTTTATATTCAAATCATTAACCCATCAGCTGATGATATCATTCACCCACGCAAACTGGAGTTGTGTTGTGCGTATTTTACAGTTTCAGTGGAGTCTATGTCATCAGTTTTAAGAGCACTTTGTGTCACTAAAATGGTTTTATGAATATCATAAACTTCACTAAAAGGAGGTCAGTAAGATACATACATTACACACATTACATACCATACATACAGTTCATACCGTACATACAGATCATACAGTACATACAGTTCATACAGTAAGGGGTCGTTTCAAAGTGCTAAAAAACAGGTTTCGGCTAGGTCGCCGTTCATCATTGTTTACACCATAGTTCCGTCGTCGTAGCTGCTGTTGAGAACACTTGGATACATAAAGTCATCGCTGTCATCGTCTTCATCGCTGTCATCTTCTTCATCCATGTCGTCGTCTTTGTCATATTTTGTCTGCGGGGAATTCAGATAATGAGTTTACACCAACGCTACCACACCTACTACCAACTGACCTCGCCTAGAATTTTTCCAGTGTAAGCGTGGTATCGGCTTTCAGAAGGGTGGGGAACGACGCTGTTACCTTGAATTTAGTGTTTGGTACTTTTCTGGTTGATCTGGTACTTTTTCTGTGACACTAATTGGCCCAACAAAAGCTTGACAAAAATCTGCAAACGATAACTTGACGTGATAAGTGTTTCACTGTGGAAAATAGAGGGGGAGTTGTACAGTGTGTTCAGAACATTGAAACCTGAGAGCTGGTATGTATAATTTGAATCATAGATATATAATTATCAGTAGTGAGGGGTGTAAATGAACTTCAAGTACCCTCGTTGCTGCTGTTTTATCTACTGTTGAGAATGTTGTCAAATATGTGTAAAATCTTTTGGTCATTACTTTATATGTTTAAATAACAGAAGGCTGCTGGGTGTTGAGCAGCCCAGTCTCACCAAGTGGCGTATGAATGACACGTTAATTTGAAGTTATTTAGCGCACAATAACAAAGCCTTTGTTGCTTTTGGCATGTCATGAGTACACCATATAGTCTGTACTGACTACAATGGAAGCACATCACGCTCAGAGCTAGTGACGTAGAGTAAAAAAGGCAGTCGGACTGCTTATGGTGGGTGGGTCCAACAAACACAGGACTGTCAACCATGAGACCGGTGTTTGTGTCCCAAAGTGTTAACGTTAGTTACGTTAGTGGCGTTTCTGACGTGTTTTCCGTACTTATGTTACGTTGTTTATGTATGTATATTACTCAGTTATTTTAAGCCCAACCGAAACCTAACTAAGTGGTTTTGTTACCTAAACAGAACCGCGTGAAAAAAACGTTTCACAACTTTAAGCCCGTGGCGTATAAGGCAGGGTTTCCCCTGCGTGGTACGGGTCTGCTCGACTCGACTCCCATTTGGTACGGTCCTTTTCATCATGCCGTGTTTTCCACCGCAGATAGTGCCCCCTCAGAGTATAGGCGTGATTCTTAGCAGATCGCCGTGGCGACAATGCGTGAAACTGCCGTGTCACCATCTTCAATGCAACACTTGGCAACCAAACAGAGGATCTGCACCTTGTATATTGTAAGGCGTAGTGTACATAATGTGTCAGCGTAGCAGTGTAGCTTTGCAAGCTTCTATTTTTAAAAAAGTTGGGTCAAGTGAATCAAAAATTGCGGCCGCTACTGACGTTACCTTGACTATTTAAAAACGGCGTGTTTGTTTAAAAACTCAGTGGTTTGCAGTGTTTTAACTCCACCTTCTAGTATAGGTTGAGCTCGCTTGTAACCTTGACCGAGGTGGTAGAGTACCATCAGTATTGGTACCAATTGGTACCATCACTAACTTTTGCAAATGGAGACACGAAAATAACAGTTCCAATGTGTAACGAACTGAACTGAACTGGACTGCTTGGTGGAAACGTGTCATAAATGGCAAACGGAAAGCCTAAAATACGTTATCGTGACACGCGGAAATGTCGTGCTATTTATTCACCTTCCCCTTATATCGGGTTGATCTTGAGTGGGATGCTGTCGTTGGCGTCCACCCTTCATAAAAGAAGTAGTAGTACCAGCACTAGTAATGATAGCAGTAGAAGCGCTAGTAACTGTGGTAGTAGTAGAAATAATAGTAGTAACAATATAGCAGTTGTATGTACCTCTTTGAGTGGCTGTTGTTGTTGTTGTTGTTGTTGTTGTTGTTGTTGTTGTTTTTCGGACACGTGCTCCGTATCCAAGTAGGCCACATAATGGATCAGAGTGTATATTCTGAAAAGAAAACAACAGAACAAGAAAGTTAGAAAAGGAATAACTGATTCGTCCACATCATGAACATCAAACACCAAAGTTCCTCCTTTGGTGTGAGCTGACAGCAGGTGATTGGTTACCTGTGGTACAGCATGGCGATGAACTGGATTATAACCAGCAAAGCGAAGGACAGAATGAACATGAAGCCCACAGGGTCGATGAAGATGTACTCTCCGGTGAACTCCAGGTTGAGGTCAACTTTTGGCACCTGGATGAAGATGGTCGACTGGACGAGCTGGAGAGTGAAGGTTGCCAAGAGCCAGAAGGCGTTGATAATGAAGTAGATGAAGGTCATCTGTCAAAAAAAAAAAAAAAGGATTAATTTGATTATTATTTTAAATTGTAACATGAAAACGCATCATGCACAAACAGTGTCATCGTAGCGTTTCACCAACATGTGACACTCAAGTTACCTTGTTTCTCAAGTCCTTGAGGTTATCAGCCATTTTTTCCTGTTTCTTTTTGTTCTCGGGAAGAGGCTCCAGGTATTTGGCCATCAGCTCTCTGAAGAACTGCTCCTCCTCCTGCAGAGACATTTCAATAAAATGTTATACTTCACGTGTTTATCATGCTGAATCGTGTCCATTTAGGGCTTCCATAATATTTAAAGGTGTAAGCCAAAATATCACCAATTATGAGGCAGTTTGATTGATTATCATTGCATATTAAAACACATCGAATAAGGACAATAACTGCACAAATGTTAACAAAACTTTACATTTTGGGGAAAGAAATATACCTAATTATATTATATTTTCATTTGACATAATCATTATATAGGATTATGCAGCATTTGGCCTGTTCCCAGCACTGGATTAAACATCACTAGATTAAATACATTAAATTTGGCCTGAAATTTAAAGGTGTCTTACTTTTGCACGAGTGCAATATGGCTGAAGTCTATGACAAATTTCCATCACACTCAAAGGGACAGACATACGTGATCACGCATGACATTTAGCAGTGGTAATAAAGAGACACAGGACAAGTAGAGAATTATGCCGAGTGATGAAAAAAGAAATTCGCACCTCGTCAAGCACATCCTCCTCCAGACACATGTCGTCAGACACACTCTGCAGTTGTGAGACCCAACCTGCAGAAAAGAGCAAGACAGGAAAATATTACACAACATGAACTCATGTGAGTCATCAATTTTGCAACTGATGTTGAGCTTATTTTTGGCTAAATTTCCTCATATAAGGACTTACTCTGGTTAGGGCAGGTGAAAGTGGGCTCCTCTGGCCTGAAACAAAATAAGAAATAATAGTTGGAAACAAACTAGTACAAATAACTGATAATATATTAGCCAACATTACATTTGATGTTAATGTTAATTCTCAAATAAATATTTTGCACTGCAAATTATCTAATTAAGTAATTCATTTAATGATAATTTCTTCTTTTTATCATTTTCTTTTCTTTTTAATTTAAATTTCCCTCTTTAACGTTGCTTTTGGCATTTTTGTTTGCTTGATTTATATTCTTTGATGCTCTATTAGAGTACGTCTTTTACCATACAATATGTTTTAATTGTGCAAACAAATAACCATCCATTCAACCCTCAAATCAATGTTCCACCATCAGATCTTACCTCTGCTCCTCAGGAATCCTCACATCCTCCACAATAGTGTTTTGGGGCTGAGGTTCAGACTCTGAGTCCACCTCGGTCTGGCTGTCCTGGCTGGGTATGAGCTCTTCTGCACCGCCTCTCCGACAGAGTTTTCTACAGCAGTTGACCTGCGAGAAGAACCATGCGTAGGGGCTTTTGGCTGCAAGAGTAATAAACAGTTTCAGCTCAACTCAAACATACAATGGAGCAGCATTGTGTAACTGATTAATAGTATGGGTACTAGTTTAAATAAGGAAATAAGAAGGGGTCCAATGTTTTCGTCAAATGGCCTTAGTGAAGACCTTTAGGATTGACACTGCGACTGCGTGGTCATTTTTTGCCCATTTTGAAACTCTCTCCGTAGACTCTATTTTTATGTTATTGCTAAAATCGGGGTGAGTAAATTTGATGACATGATTAATTGTATTACAGATGTATGGAAGTTTACGCAAAAATGAAAAAAGTTGCCGGATTCCTCAATAATCGGTCCAGTATGGCTCAACCAACCTGATCTCATGGGAAGGCGTATAAATAGCACAACATTACAAAGATGCAAGAATGCATTTTAGCCTTTTTTCCGTGTCATTTTTACACCAGCAGCAAAACTACGGTAACAGCTGCAGTTAGGTTTAGGCAACAAAACCCCTTAGTTAGGTTTATACAACCAGTCTCCTGGTTGAAAGTCCTGTGTTTGTTAGACCCATCCACCTCCCCTACCAGCCACCATAAGCAGTCTCTCTCACTTTTTATTCTACATCACTAGCTCTGAGTGTAGCATATTTACGTGGACGTGTTTAAATTGCAGTCAATACAGACTACATGGCATACAAATGACACACCAAAAGCAAGAACAGTGTTCTTATGGTGCCATGCCATTGTTCTGATGGCCCATTATTACAAAATAATAGTCCAATAGTCCAAAAAATGTCCTTCCTGGTTGCAATATTTTTTTTCCTACCATGGCGAAGGCATGACCCACTCTACTCTGCCTCTGGTTGGCTTACCCTGATATTCTTACCCTAAAACTAATCTTGTTGCTCATGCCTAAACCTAACCAACCAATCCAATCAACGGAGGCTTTCAAGGCAACGAGACGGGTTATTCTGCATAAAAATTAGCCATGTGCTTCTGTTTGTTGCAAGGACAGTTTGTATTTTCGGAGCAATGGTCTTTCGGAACAATGGGTAGTCCCTGTTGTTATTTCATCAGAAATGACTAGCGAATTACTGTGTCAATAATGTGCCATTTAGTGCGACCGGGCTTTGAGTTTATGGTCTCAATCACCAGTTTCAAGTCTTCTTCAATACAGCATGATGTTCATTTCGTAAATTATGGTCCCAATTAGAATCAAATAGACCATAAAGCAGGGGATGCTTTAGGGCGTGTCTACCTTGTGATTGACAGGTCGCTACCACGGCGTTGTCCAGTCTGGGAGTTGTCCGTGTTTTTGTCTTACAACTTTAACTCTTTCACAGTGTGTTTTAAGTTCATGAAAGTTAATTTTAATATTTTTGGTCGCCTGGAAATGTCTTAATCAGTGTTCAGTTGTACTTAGCTTCACCCTCTCATGTCACTTCTGGTTGCAAAAAAAAACAACATGGCGATGACCACATACCAAGATGGCGACGGCCATGTGTCCACTTTTTATATAAAGTCTATGGTTTCAACTACTATCTACCTTTCTGGGCTTTGGTTTGTGGATCGGCGGCTGCCAGCGTGGCAGCCCCGGCAGCAGGCGCCGTCTCCCTAGTGCCCCAGGACACGTTGTTCATGTTGACCATGGAGTAAATACTGAGCAGCAAATAGGCGCTGGGGATGGAGACGATGTAAATAAAGCCAAAGCACACCAGGCCAATCTCTTGAGGATGCATAATTGCAGTAATGATGTAAAAGGTGGCAAGGAAGATGAGGAAGATGCTGCTGGGAGTCAGGATGGTTTGGTCCGCTACCATGTTGCCTGATGGAGGAGAAACAGATGGAAGATGAGAAGCCAGAAAACCTTTTTAATATTGAACAGGCTTAGTTGATTGTCATGTTTATGTACCTATTATGGCAATCGCTGTAATCATCATGTGGAAGCCGTACAGGACGCTCATGATTGATGCAATGAAAATCTGAGTGTCTGCCTTGATCTTAAAGCTGACGCCGAGGAAGACAGCAGGAGGTATCAGAGCCAGGACCAGAGCAGCGCTCGGGTGTATTTTGAGCACCACAGTCAAACTACCTGAATCATTGACAGGAAGTAAACAAAAGAACTGGTTTCACAACTTTGTAGTAAGTAAGAAACCAATGACCTAATTACTAAACCACATGCTCATTCATTAGCCTTTACTCAGCAATGAAAGTGACATCGTGGTCCTGCTAAGCTTTTTTTATTTTGCATAAATATAACAAACTTATCCCAAAAGCAAGCCTGACCTGTAATCATAAGGATGACCGTGGAAGGTGCCAGGATGGCCGCGACTAAGTTCAAGAGCTGGTAGAGCATGTAGGCTTTGGACATGGACGGGTTCCTCTTGGAAATTAGGGTGGCAGAGCCCAGCAAGTCCACAATGTTGGCCATGGTGGACGGTCCCCATCGTCGACGCTGAAAATGTCAAGTTAGCATGAATTATACTGTAAAACGATAGACATCATGGCCACATTGTCAGATTATTTATTGAGTTTCTGCAGCTTGCTGTAGATTCAGTTGAAGATCCAGCGTGTTTATGGTTGAGCAAATTAAGTTTCTGATCTAACCATGCTCTTTCTCTTCTACAAAATGTATCTAAGCTGGCTATATATCTCCATATTACTGCCATTTTCACATGAACTGACAGCAAACACATGACACTTAATGCCATGTGAAATGGACGCACATTTAAAAAGCAGTGTTTTGTTTGAGGAGACAAAGAAGAACATATTTTCAAAGTAATGACTTGTAATTAATTTCAGATTGACCTACATCTTATTTCACAAATGCTTAATTATCAAGACTATATTAACAATTTCTTGTTAAGATAATTAACCTCTTTCATAGTACCTGGTAGTTATTTCCTTAGTGATTATGACTGTACACAATAGACCTAAGTTATTCTCAGGAACCAGAACTCATTAGGCAATTGGATCTGGTCCAAAGGGTATTGCACGAGATGATTGCATAAGACTTTCACATGTCTGCGACACGTGCAGACATGCATTATAAAAACATCTTTCACATGTCAGGCAACATGTGCTGATCAGAGGTTCTGGTCCAAAGTAGCCCTTACGTTCCCATACAACGAAACTGCATTGTGAATTGTGTTTCAAGGGAAACGTATTTTGTCATGGTTTGTTTCTGACGTATCACAAATACGTTCGTAATGATAGTCTTTGATGGACTGTATATAACAAGTAGACATAGTCACCATGGCGTGACTCATTGGTTTGTGGACTGCCATTTGAGTTCGGCATTTTGGCCGTCGCCATCTTGGCTTTTGGCCTTCGCCATCTTGGGTCTTTTTGCAACCAGAAGTGACACGAAAGGGTGGAGCTAAGTACAACCGAACGCTAAATAAGACATTTTTAAGCAACCAAAAAGGTTATAATTAACTTTCATGAACTGAAAACACACTGTGAAAGGGTTAAAGTTCTACCACGAAAACAAGGACAACTCCCAGACCGGATAACGCCGTGGTAGCAACCTGTCAATCACAAGGTAGCCACGCCCTAAATCATACCCTGCTTTATGGTCTATTTGACTCTAAATGGGACCATAATTTACTAAATGAACATCATGCTGTATTGAAGAAAACTTGAAATTAGCGATTGAGACCATAAACTCATGTTTACAATGTTTACTGAGCTTGCTGGCTATTAGAAAGAATGCAAGTTTTTTAAGGCAATTCCACATTGGCTTCACTTTTCAGACCTGGAGGTTGCCCACTGGATGGTCCGAGAAAGTCTGCATAGGGATAGGCATAGGTCAACAAACACCGGACTTTCACCAAAGAAACCGCTCTTCTTGTTAAGCGTGAAACTAAAAGTCAACGTTCACTTATTTTAATTTACGTCCATACCTTTATAACGCCATATATATAGTCATTTTAAGCCAAACCCTGATGTTTTTTTACTAAACCTAACCAAGTAGTTTTGTTGCATTTTTTTTTTTCTTTTGTTTTGTTTCAATTTACAACGTTAACCACGTGTTTAAAACTGTGACCGTAATCCTGGAGAAAATACATTTCCCTTGAAAAGTAATTGCAGTTTAGTTGTATGGGAATATAATTGGGTAGATGACAGGTTTATCCAAAGAGTGTTGCATGAATGAACGATGACATCTTTCACATGTAGGCAACACGTGCTGAACAGTCAGTTCTCCTGGGGAGCTATACATTTACAGTAGCACGCCCTGAGTTAGCACAGCACGGGGTCAACAAATCTCAATTATAGGCTACACGTGGTTTTGAGTAGCTCCTGTAATCACCTGGTTGTAAAACTCTTTCAACTCCTCCGGGGCGTTGGTGTAGGCGTCAGAGGCCGCGTTGTACTCCACTCTCCATCCCTGCTTCAACAGCAGAGTACACAACCAGCGGTCCTCACCTGCAGGGAACATTACAGATAGTCAGCATCAAATCTTCCTTAACTTTTATTTATGATTTGCCTTGTAAATCGATATTGCTACAGTTTTTATCAGGTAAACTCTGGTTTTGGTCAATTCTATGATGAGCTACCTTGGTCGTACTGGATGTAGTGTGCAGCCTTTGAGCTCTTGATGGTGTATCTTTTCATCACGTTGTCGTCCATCAGCGCCGACGCTCTGAACAGGCTGAAGCAGCCCGGGCTGCACAGCACGCAGCCGAACACGTGCTCTGCCGTCTTGTGAAGCCAGTGGCCCACCGCGTATTCAAACTTCTGGTACCACACTATGGGACCTGCCAGGAAATACACAACTGTTACTACATCAATTTGCAACAGTCTGAAACTGTCATAAACAAAAACAAACTGTTGATTGTGTCGAGGCAACTTTCTACACAATGTGTTTAATAATGTGTATAACAAGCGAGAAAGTCCACTACTGTTGGGTGAGAAGGGTGGTGGATGGGTGCAACAAACCCAGGACTTTCCCCCAGGAGACCGGTGTTTGTGTCGCGTGTGAAACAGTCATTTCTTGCGTTTTTTTTACTAAACCTAACCCAGAAATTTTGCATTTTTGTTGTGTTTTGTTTAAATTTACATTAACCACATGTTTAAAACTGTTTTAAACTATTTAAAACTGCGACCGTAATCCGGGAGAAAATACTTTTCCCCTCAAAACGCATTTTGGTTATGCAGTTTAGTTGTATGGGAAGGCCATTTTGTGGGAGACAGGGTTGCCATAGTTGCTCCTTCTGAGTTTCAATCTGGAAACAGAATGCATGACAGCTTTCCTGAAATACACTTTTGAATATATTTTTGGTCCTCTGTTGCCAATTTTTCTAAATGTTTGCTGATTGGTCTGGTACTGGTCTTGGCTTTATTGATAATCAGCAATCAGTCTCATTTTGTCCAGTTGTCCTCCTGTCCCTGTCCATTTCTTATATTTGACCAACCTGATCCAGTGGGGTGAATCCTGCCGCACGCTGCCCCGACGAGCGGATACAGTTTCAGACGATCGATGAGCAGCATCACAGAAGCCGGCTGGAAGTCTGTGTCTCCATCTAAAGCCAGGATGTAGGTGTTGTGCTTCTCTTTCTGGAGGAACAGACACAATTTTGCTCTGTGTTACATTTAGCTAGAAATATTGGAATATGCGCGGCTTAATGTGTCACATATGTGTGCGCATGCATGCGTTTTCTCTCATCTCACCTGAAACTGTTTTTTCAGCTCAACCTCGTCATCTCCTTTCCCCCACCTTTTGAAATACTTGGACGCGACTTTCCAGCCCAGGAGATAGTACAAGTACATGACCTGTAAAATATCAAATTCTATTCAGCAAACACACTCTGACAGAGACACATCTTTTAGCAACCCTGTCTGCTAAAACATTACATTACTACTAAATGTTACTGGCAGTAATGGAAACGCGAACTTGTTTCAAACTCTTCTGGATCATTTTTTCTCACCTGAGACCATCTCTTCTTGTGGCGGATGAGTGTCTTGTCCTTGAAGTGAACCACCATACTGTTTCCATGAGGCATGGTGACTACCAGACGCCCTCCGTACGGCGTCGTTATGATCTTCTGATCAGGGACCTGCTGCTGCTTCCTGAAGATGCCTTCTTCGTAGTTCACGAAGATACTGATGACAGAGCATGAAAAGATACTTAAGCTCAACTTGGCAATCAAACTATGACGTCTCATTCCTTTATTTTTCTATAAATCAAGCTTGAGTTTCACAGTTTTTTACCTGTAAACTTCTTTGATAATTTCTACAAGCATCTCTGCGTATTCGTTGACGTGGCGCCCCCGACTACCGGGAACATCTCTGAAGGCGTCGTCGAAGTAGATATGGGCTTCCATGTTCACATCACTTGTTTCCTTCTTTGGCCTGTACTTGTCCATTCTGGGGAGTTGAAAGAATCACATAAAGTTACTGTGATGATGTTAAATTGAGATTGAAAAAAATCAAAAGGGAATTCTACCACGATAAAATTGGTGGTTGTTCCAACTGCATCAGAAACATTTTTGCTAAAATTCCTCAAGGTGTTTGCCATGAATTTTCAGGATTTTGAATCTAACAAACACAGGACTTTCAACCAGGAGACTGGTGTTTGAGTCCCAAACATGGATATGAAGAGAACTGGATGCAGCGTTGGATGCAGCGTTGGAGGCGGGCTCCCGTTCATTCCTATGAAAGTTGCTCAGTGGCGCATGAAGCCAAAATGGCTTGACTGCCGAGTGATAAAGTACCCGGATCTTCTGGCAATCTTCTGGCGATCTTGCGCATCCATGGGGTAGAGTAGTGTTTCCTTTAACCCCACCTCCCAACTGCTCGGCCACTGGTCTCATTCACATGAACAGAGGGAGGGAAATAACTCTGGATTTGGCTTTCAGTACATTTTTAGGACCTAACGATTTAAGTTGATGAAAATGATGTGCTGATTTACAGACGTCTCTTTACCAATGTAAGTCTATGGGATAAAGTATTTTTGGATCCAATGGCATCACATCACGGACATGGAAGTTGAGGTACCACCGTTTGGCCACTATATGTACATTTTGATTCAAAGCTCGGCGCACTTCTTGGGAGCTTAGTCCAAAAGTGTTGTTGAGTAATTTTGAAGTTACATTAGTGGCGTATGTGACGTGTTTTCTGAACTTATGTTACATTGTTTACATACGTATTTTACGTAGTTTACTTACTTATTTTAAGCCCGACCATGATGTTTTTCTTAAACCGTTTTATGGCATTAAATTATACGCGGAAAGCCGCTTTACAACATTAACCCAATGGCGTATAAATGGCATTGTGAAAGCCTTAAATCATGACACGCGGAAATGTCATGCTATTTATACATTTTCCCATGAGATTGATTTCTCATAGACAACCTCTGTGAAACTTACCGGAATATTGAAATAATTGCCTTCATCATCTCGTCGTAGGTTTCATGCCACATGGTCGCACAGAGGAACACTTTAACCGGGTCTCGTGTTCTTAATCTGGAAAAGATGAGATTTGCAATTTTGAGAAATGGGTTTTTACATTGAAAAACTGACAATAACCCCAAACCTCTACACTACACATAGCACATAGCTGATCCTAAGCCTTACACTTATATTATAATAAAGGGAATCAAATATATTTTGAGGGATTGTTTTGGACACAATGCCTGTGAACCTGTTTCTGTGTTTTGCACAACCATTGAATTTCTGCTGAATCATTCCATTTGTTGTTGTTGATACCGAGCAGGTTTTAATAACCACCGCCACTGCCATGGTAGCAACCTGTCAATCACAAGGTAGCCACGCCCTAAATCATACCCTGCTTTATGGTCTATTTGACTCTAAATGGGACCATAATTTACTAAATGAACATCATGCTGTATTGAAGAAGACTTGAAACTAGCGATTGAGACCATAAACTCATGTTTACAATGTTTACTGAGCTTGCTGGCTATTAGAAAGAATGCAAGTTTTTTAAGGCACTTCCACATTGGCTTCACTTTTCAGACCTGGAAGTTGCCCACTGGATGGTCAGAGAAAGTCTGCATAGGGATAGGCATAGGTCAACAAACACCGGACTTTCACCAAAGAAACCGCTCTTCTTGTTACTGGTGAACCTGTTTCTGTGTTTTGCACAACCATTGCATTTCTGCTGAATCTTTCCATTTGTAGATGTTGTTGTTGTTGATACCGAGCAGATTTTAATAACCACCGCCACTGTCTTGTTTTGTTGGCAGGAGGCCTTGAAATCTTGTGGTAATTATGGAGCGGCTTTCATTTTGAAGCCTTTGTCTAAATGCCAAGGCTATATTTATATGAAATTAGTGGTTGTCAATGATTGGTATGCAACATGTCAGGGTGACCACAGAGCTACCCAGGAGTGCAATTAATCTAATTAAAAATTCCACTCACCTATAAAGTGAACGAGACTGTATTTGTAGGCTTGGGATTGTTTTAATTTATGATTATGATCATTAACCCTTTTAAACGGCATCCCCGGTCATATTGAGCACCGATTTAACAATATATGCAAAAAAAAACAAAAAACAATTTGTCCGTAATTTTATGTCAAAATTTAAATAATCTTTTCCTCTTGTAAAACAAAATATGACTTGCGCTTACGTAAGGTAGTGCCAACCAGTTTCAACCAATTATATCATGCCATCCATCCGTCAATCAATCTGAAACTTTTAGGAAGGTGTGTGTGCTTTAGCTCCATATCACGCCACATTCTAGGCCCGCCAACTTTTTAGCGGTCCAATTAAATGCGCAGGATTTGATTTTAGTCCCTCTTGTAACTATACACGGCTCAAATATTGTGTTTCACTGTGAGATACGTCACAATACATAAGCTAAAGACGCTCTAACTTGTGTTTCACTGGTAATTTAATGGTATCTTTCCACATATTTGTCATCTTACCCAAAATTTAATCCTAGTTTTAAACTAGTCAGAACCAGAAACCTATATCAATCGTACCTTAACTATTTCCAAACTCAAAACTAGCACCCACGAACCTCACTTTGTAGGGTATTCCTGATCTTCCCAACACACACAAACACACAAACACAGCATCCACACTTACTGCGTCTTCTTTTTAGTCATCTGGATGTCAAATCGAGTGTTTAGAAGCAGTGACTGCTCTAAAAATCCTCCCTCGTACAGCCTCCTGATGAACAGGTCCTGAGTCCTCTGGATGCGATATAGACTGAGGAACCAGAGGTGGAGAGTGGCCAACAGAAGACCGAGCCACCAGGACACTGCTGAGCCTGAGGAGAGATTAATGAAAGGATTAAAGTAAAAAACCCACCCTTAAATCCTCCTTAACCGTATACTGCAATCATTAATCTGAATAAGTGCTGACATTTTTCATCTCCCTTGAACTAACTACACCAGCTTCTGTTTCTCATTCCATGCATTCCCTATAATGCCACAAAACAAAAGGTGCACCAAAAAATTACATTACATTATGATTATAAATGAATCATTTTAATAATTTTGACGAGTCCAAAATGAATGTTTTGTTTATCTCTGTGGAAGATATCTGACATTTGGTTCCCACTTCTAACAAGGCTTGTGAGACAATAGTATAACAACGTTGATATCACATACTATCTCTGTGTCGTCAGTGATCAAGTTTGCCAGTTAGTGTGGAAAAAGCTATAGCTGATGTTGCAATTCATCACTTTACATGACTGTCTGTCTGAGTCTCACTCCACTCAACCATAAAATATGATGGTTGTGCAACGAACTGGCAACCTCTTGTTGTGAAGTGAATGCAATGGAATGAGGCAAGGCTGAATGTTATCAATAGCTCCTTTAAGTGAATGAATTGTACAACTTTTACACTTGATAAAAATGTTCCTGAGTTGTCTCTTAATGTTTGGTAACACACTGTAGCTCCGGTTTTCTTACCTGTCAACATGCCGATGTCAAATATACTGGACATGTCCAGGAAGCACAGGGTGTGTGTAACATCATAAACCAGGTCTGGGAACACACTGCCGTTTACGCTTGTTATGTTTCTTGTATCTACAACGTCATAGCAGTAGCTTGTGAAGTTGACTGCAGTCCCGTTCAGACTTATTCTGTAGTCTTGGTAGTAAACGATAACGGGGACGATGAACAGAACCATGACGGCCAGAGAGGCCAGGTACAGAGGCAGCATGAAGCAGCGTCGCAGGGCGTGCATCTTGCAGGCTGCCAATGAAACCCAGTGGCAGAGTGCAGAGGAGATCAGCTGGACCCCGATGATGATGGCTATAATTTTTGTCTCACGCCTTGGGATGGAGGTCACGGCGGCCCAGTCCATTTTGGCCAGAGGGACGTAGATTCCGAGCACACCGGCTGTCACCACGATCCTTAGCAGGCTGGAGAGGATGTTGAGCATGTTCTGGCACCTTCTCGTGTCTTTTAACAGTTCTCTGAGGGAGACTGAGGTGCTGTTCTCGCTGATCAGCCTCAAGTAGCCCTCCCACCAGTTGAAAGACACCAAGAAGCACCCGCCGACAGCCAGACCCACCCAAACGATCATCTTGATATCAGTAAGATCCTTCATGATGTACAAGTAGAGGAACAGGCCGAAACCGAGCAAAACGAGGAAGAAGGCGGTGATGGACGGCAGCAGGAAGCGGTTCCTCTCCTTGGCGGTGCACTGAGTGATCACCTGGAGGAGCGTAGAGATGACGGCTACACCGTTCAGTATCGTCACGTTGGTCACGATGTCCAAGTGCGGCATCGCCACAATGGTGAGAATCGCTGCACCCAGAGCCACTATGAACTCAAAGAACAGAACCTGAAGAAGAAGAGGAAGAAGCAGAAGCATGCTCGATTATGGCAAAAATCATAATCACGATTATTTTGGTCAATATTGAGATCACAATTATTTAACAACACGATTACTCATTGACTTTGTAAACATCACGCATTTAGAGAGAAAAATTTGTAGTCTACATTTTAAAGTTCAATGCATCAATCTGGTGCACTTTGAGAGCAAAATTAAGAGGCTAGATCTATGAATAACGTTGTATAACTTTGTATAACTTTGAGAACTTTTATATATATATATATAATATTTACATCTTGTCAGAGATTTTCTCGGTGCACATTTTCTATTTAATCATCAGTTCAGCTTCACGGTCAAAGGGTTAAAAGGGATTCCCCCAGTAACTCAGTCAAAGTCCATAACAAGATCTTATTAAAGGTCCCATATCGTGCTCATTTTCAGGTTCATACTTGTATTTTGTGTTTCTACTAGAACATGTTTACATGCTGTAATGTTAAAAAAAACTTTATTTTCCTCATACTGGCTGCCTGAATATACTTGTATTCACCCTCTGTCTGAAAGGCTCTGTTTTAGTGCATTTCAACGGAATTCACTGTGCAGTAGAGGAAACAATGAGGATGAAACTATGTAGTGTGTCAGGTTGGAAGTTTGGCCAAAGAGGAAGGAAAAGTTGAGACATCTTTCTCACCAAAGCTACAGTTCTTTTGGCCGGCGTCTTTGAGGATTTGTGACACGCCTTCCAGAGGCTCTTTTGTAAGAGAAGCACACTGGAGGCGATGAGAGCGCAGCCGATGCACAGCAGAGCGACGGGTTTCTGCCCGGCTGGGAGGGTCTTGGTGTCTTCGTTGGACAAGATGATGAGGAGGAGGAAAGACACCTGGAGCAGAGAAGAAAGTGGAGGCAAGACCGAAAGATATATCATCGAATGATAAAGGAAGTCAAAACAGATGAACTTTTTTCCCAAATATTCCTAAAGTTAAATAACTTGGGCTGTCCTCGAGCAAAGAAATTCTTAGTCGACTAATCCATTAGTTGATTTAATCGACAGATCTGTAAAGTTTCTCCACAAAGAAAAAAAAAAAATTACTAATCTACTAAAGAAATCTTAGTCAACTAAGACCAAAATGACCGATTAGTCGACTAATCGACTAAGAGGGGGGCAGCCTTAGAAATAACTTACATTTATTTAGCATAATCGGTTCACTTTTACCACTACTTTCAACCTGAGAATTCATGAAATTAGCAGATTAATAGTTTTGGGAATCATGAAATGTCATTTGAATTTTCACAAATATTGAATTCCATCAAAATAACTGTATATATGTAAAAAAAAAAAAAAAAAAAAAAAAAAAAAGGCTGATTTGTAAGTGAAGTACAGATAACAACTGCCCCTGTAAAGGCTTCTGGACGAAGTTGTCCAATATGAATGTGCAGACCATAATCCCACTAAAAACCTATAGATTAAATTCTGATCATAATCCCCCATGCAAATTCATAATTTGTAAGTGAAAATGTTTTTATGCACACTGCACAGTAGGTAAATAAATGAACAAATATATTGATATAGAACAAACCTTGCTACACAGAGCCAACCCAAACACACTCACACCGACCACCAAGAGAGAAATGGTCTTAAGCAGTTTGAGAATCTTCCACGGGGTCTGTTCATCTTCAATGGCGGGAACCTCTCGGGCGGCATCCCACGGCCTCCTAGATAAAGACAACAAAATGTCAAAGTCTGCAGGTGACTGGAGATTAGAAAATTAGTCTACTCAGAAGTTATGTTCCGCATGTTTGTGTGAAGATAACTTGTTTGGTAAGTGCAGTAAGTAGCACGGTAGGAAGCAGGTTTGGTAATACAATGTGCTGGTATGGAAGAAAGTTACAAAGACATAAATCTCCACAGGTAGGTGTGGAGATAATAACATACGCTACATTAATGAGGTAATTATTTCAGAAGAGGTAGACAATGAACAAAGAAGTGCATACATAAATCTATAAAATGTACAAAATTGTATTGGGTAAATAGATTCGGCTTAGTCTACACATTTATTTCTTTACCTATCACCTTGCAAGTTGCAAGTTTTTAAAATAGGTATGGTACAATTAGTTTGTGTAGGTTTCTGGTTCGGGCTAGTTGGTATTAAATTGGAGTAAAGATGACTGTAATGAAAAAAATCCTCCAAATGTGTCGAAAAATACCGTTGAGCACAGGCTTTGTTGTGATGCACTATATCTCTCTGCTTTGCACGCAAACTTTCAGCACATACTTCCTCAGCGAAGCCCAGAAAAAACAAAACCACAAGTCAAAAATGACTTTAATATTGAATCACAATCGGTCTTGAAAAGGATAACTATAACTGCAACTGTTCAATGTACATGCCAATATATACATATATCTTAACTTTCAACAAATACAGTCCAATACAAACAAAACCAAACTAAAGCCTTAAAAAATGACTGGTTGAATCAACATGTCTCAACCGACATCTTGCGTCAACAAAAACTGAACATTATGAGCATCACAATGGTAAAACTCGCTGGATTAAAAAATGTTGAAAAGACAGAAATTCTTCAGCTAAAATCTACTTATTCTTTACATTTATTTCTTTATCCACCCTCCTTGCAAGTTGCATGTTTTGACTGTGGACTTATAGGTAAGGTACGATTAGTTGATGTAGGTTTCTGGTTCCGTCTAGTTTAAAACTAGGATTAAAAAGGGGTATACTGGAATGTGATGCACTCTCCCTCTGCTTGGTATGCAGGTTGAGTTGTCATCGTAACCTTTCTTTCTGTCATGACTCATGTACATTTTCAAAAAATCATGATGATAAACGTGTTAAAACGTAAACCTTTATCAGATTCGTCACATACATGAAATTTGACCTCTGCATTTAACCCATCCTAAGGAGCTGCTGTAAAGCACCCGGGGGAGCAACTTGGGGTTAAGTGTCTCGCTTAAGGACACTTCGACATGTAGACGGTAGGAGCCGGGGATCAAACCACCGATATAGCGGTTGAAGGATGACCCGGTCTACCCACTGAGCTACAGCCACCCCGACAATCAATCCCAAGCTGACAAATACACTGAAAAAAATGGTATTTTGGATCAACTTAAAAAATAATTACTCTAATTTGTTACAGCTAAATGTATTAGTTTTTCTCAAGTTGTAATTTGGTTTGGATTTGGTTGAAACCGTAAATTGTGATTTAATATGAATCAAAATATTTGTTTGGCCAAAGTAAAGAATTTACATTGACACAAAGTAAAACGATTATTTATTATGAAGACCATACACTATTTTTTTTACTTTGTTAAACCTTACTTTTTTATTTTGGAAAAACCTAATATTTACTATTACATCCAAGTAGAGTTTTTACTTTGGAATAAACTAATTAAAACACTCTAATTGTGTTTCAAGCAATTTTATTAACTTTTCTCAAGTAAAATTTCTGATTCAGTACAAACTATAATTTGTAATTATACCTTAATCAATATATTTACTTTAGTTGCAAGCCAAAACGATACTATTAAAAACGTTCACTTGTGAGTGAACACTGTTTCTCAGCTTTAAAAAGCTAAAATTACATCTATAATCTCTCATTTTAACTTAAAGAAGTGTATACACAAATCTATAAAATTTACAAAATGTAAATATGGTACATACATGTATAATTTGGCCGTCAATCGATTAAAATATATAAACATATATAAATATTTAATTGCAAAATAATAATCGCACATTATTTATCTAGTCAAAATGTACCTCAAAGGGGGATTTTTCAAGTATTTAATACTCTTTATCAACATGGGAGTGGGAAATATTATTTTTGAAAATCAATTACCAACCTCACAGGTATACTGCATTTAGCATAACAAATATGCTCAAATCATAACATGGCAAACTGCAGCCCAACAGGCAATAACAGCTGTCAGTGTGTCAGTGTGCTGACTTGACTATGACTTGCCCGAAGTATAAAGTTTAAACATTAACATCTCAGTCAAAAAACATTGAAAATAAATGTGAGTATGAATATATCGGTCTGAAAACTTTCAGCAAATAGTTCCGCAGTGAAGTAGAGAACAAACAAAACCACAAACCAAAGCTTGAAAAATGACCTTAACATTGAATCACAATGGGTCTTGAAAAGGATACCTATAACTGCAACTGTTTCTATAATGTACATATCAATATCTACATATAAACTTTTAGCAAATACAGTCCAATACAACAAAACCAAACTAAAGCCTCAAAACTGACTGGTTGAATCAACATAAACAACTTGAATCAACATCTCTCAATCAACATCTAGCGTCAACAAAAGCAGAACATTATGAGCATCACAACGGTAAGACTCGCTGGATTCAAATATGTTTAAAAGACAGAAATTCTTCAGGTAAAATGTACTTATTCTATTCATTTATTTCGTTATCCACCCCCTTTGCAAGTTGCAAGTTTTGAGTTTGGAATTTTTAAAATAGCTAAGGTATGATTAGTCATTTCACAATCTCATTTAATTGATTAGTGCGCTTTAAAAGATAAATACAAACAACTGAATAAAAAATAAAAAAAATCTATTATTTCAAGAAAGCTTTTCTTCCATAACCAGTTTGAAGTAATCAGTTTATAAAAATAAGCTCTTTTTTCAGATGTATTCACCCATTTTTGAACAATAATGTCTTCAAAAATATTTTCAACTTGAATTAAAATGTTATTAATTAAGAAGCTTAAAATATTCACTAATATGTCAATAAATAGTTGATTTATCTTTGAGTATTAACTAATAAGTCATTTATTTTAGTAATAACAGCTGTATAAAATAATAGAGATGTATTGTCTCTATACTCACTTGGGTAAGCTCCTTCCTTCGTCCATGCTTCTGAGTAATGTGAACACTTCGCTTGACAGGTCCTATCTAGATAACAATCTACTGAACCTGATGTTTTATAATCCCTATCCAGATGTCATCAACATGACAGCTGCATGTAGCTCAATCAAGTTTAGTATATCATTAAGTGGCAACACCCAAAATATGTGTGTTGCTTCAGATGAAAAGCCAAATAGGGTTAAAGGAAATCAGACTTGACTTTTAGGAACACCTGAGGGCTGTTATGCGGTTTAACCTGAAAGACTGACTCTCATTGTTTTCATGCAAAGCAAACAAAATGACATGTTAATTAAAATGCAAATAACAAGTTTTTCTTTTACCAACAGCAACTTTTCATCTTTTTGTACTATAAAACTGATAATACAATACCCTGGCCTCAAAGGGTTAAAGGTCCAATGTGTAAGATCTGGCCAGAAATTTAGTTTAAAATGTTTAAAAAAATGAACTAAAATGATCAACAGAACGTGAAGAGGTTTCAGTGTTGACGTTATGTATTGTGTTGCAGAGATATCTACTTAAAAGAGCATGCTAACCACGAAGAAGTAGAGTCTGGTTCGTGGCAACAGTAAACACAAAGTTGGCTGAAGCTCTTGACAAGCGATCTTATGTCACCATCCCAACCTACCCGCTCCTGGCAAGAAACCACGTTCTGCGGCAAAGAACAAAAGTGATATAAAAATAAATTAAATATTTGCGTGGCTTTCCACTGCTGGAGACGGCGCTTGATAAGTAAAGAGACGAGGTCACAAAGCAGCCACATTATTCACCACATGTTGAACATCCTTTTTTAATGTGATAAATGCAGGAGGGTACATGTGGTTTTTCAAGTATTATACATGTACAAGACTTAAACAAAAATGTGCTCTTTGTAAGCGACAAATAAAATGCTTGAAGGTTCATTATTGACCCTGGAATTTGCCAACCCGTATGAATGCCACGATAATGCGCAAGGCATTTAGCGTGCAAAAAGAACACCTTTTTTGAGTTTGGTGTGTCTTTGTGTACATTCACACATCAAATCCGTCACAAAATGCGGCTGAGAACATTCGGCAACAGAGCCTTCAGCATCGCGTCTCCCGCCCTCTGGAACTTTCTCCCTCCTGAGATCAGAAATGCTTCATCCCTGGACACTTTCAAAATACACCTCAAGCACCAACTGTTCATCAAGGCCTCTGATCTCTAACTCTTACACATCACTCTTTTAATTACCTCTATTTTATTTATCAGTATGATTTTGTGTGCCCTCTTTGTAAAGCATCCTTGGGTTTCTTGAAAGGCGCTATATAAGTCCAATTTATTATTATTATTATTATTATTATTATTATTGTGTACGCCATGTAGTCTGTACTGACTGCAATGTAAACGCTCTACGTAAATATACTATGCTCAGAGCGACGTAAAAAATAAAACTTGAGAGATTGCTTATGTCGGGCGGGTGGGGAGGTGGTTGGGTCGAACAAACACCAGACTTTCAACCAGGAGACCAGTGTTTTGTTTTTTTTACGTTCGTGGCGAGTTTTCCATACTTATTTTACTTAGTTTACATACTTATTTTAAGCCCAACCATGATGTTTTCCCTAAACCTTCCTGCGGGCTTTGATATAGTTTTGTTGCATGGCGTACAAATGACACACCTAAAATGCGTCCTCATTACATACAGAATTTCCGTGTAATATCGTGCTATTTATACACCTTACCGTGAGACAGGATTGAATTAGCAGTTAGACAAAAAGTGAACACAACCTGGGACCTTAATTTCTTTGCCAGTAAGTTTTTGGTGATATGATTAAAGGCATACAGTATTTATTTAAACATATGCATCATATGAACACAGACTAAACTCAAATAATAATACTCTTAAAACTAGATTTTGACACACGGCTCCCTCGACATTTATTTATTTATTTATTTTTACACTTATAATGTAAGAATTATGCAAATTCCCTTATAAATTTGAAGGGCTGTCAACGTTAACGTTCTTTCAGAGATTGTAGCGGGTCAGTTTTAAGAGTGAACATACTGGTATCATATGAAACTACAAAAACCCAAAGAATCCATCGGTACCAACCATGTCATACTAGTTTGCCGTGAAGGAGGCTAAATAACGCTCCAAACTTGCGCTAAATTTCAGCGAGGAAAAACTGCCATGGCCATTTTCAAAGGGGTCCCTTGACCTCTGACCTCAAGATATGTGAATGTAAATGGGTTCTATGGGTACCCACGAGTCTCCCCTTTACAGACATGCCCACTTTATGATAATCACATGCAGTTTGGGGCAAGTCATAGTCAAGTCAGCACACTGACAAACTGACAGCTGTTGTTACCTGTTGGGCTGCAGTTTGCAAATTAATTTGCAATTAATCACGATTAATTATGGACAACCATGCACTTAATCGCAATTAAATATTTAGATAAATTGACAGCCCTAAGTAAATCAAATTAATATGCAGTTAATGTTGTTGTTGGAAGAAAAGACTTTCCAAAGAAATACAATTTGCAAACCTCAGGCTGGAAGCACTCCACCCATTAGGTCGCTGTGGTTTCAGATCTATTGAGGCTTTAATCCTGTAGGCTAAATTACACCAACAGCTGAACAATCTTTTCTTCAATTGGCATTCGGCACGTGGCCAAAGCATTTTGTAACCAAACTGGTTTTGTAGCATTTTGCACGCTACGAGGGAGGAACTACGCCCATTAAACAAAATTCATGCATGTTATTCCTGTTGTGGACGAAGACAAAAATATTAGTAAAAGTGAACAACTCTCTTCCAAATCAAAAAAACAAGAGTGCTAAAACTCAAACTTGTGATGTCATAGGGTAACCCTAACCCCTAACCCTAACCCTAAATATCTTTACTAAATACCAATACATATTTCACAGGAATTTAAAACATTACATTTAAAACAGTCCCGCCGAACTTCCCTCTACCCACTTCCCGATGGTTTTTCCCTCCCGGAATTATTTATTGGTGCGCGAGCCCCCCGGGGAACTCTTTTGCCCGAACACCCTGGGAGACGGAAACAGACTGAGGTAAGTGCATGATATCGACATGACCGTTTTAATGTTAATACCAGCTTTGTGTCTAATCAATCTACTATTTCCTTACCCCACATTACATTCTTCTACTACAGGGGTGTACATCGATGTGCATTTTAATTTGTATTTTGGTCCTTTACAGGAGAACGACGAGGTGGAATCACCCTGCGTCCCCGCTGTAAAACGCCCTGCACGCCAAACTCACACCCCTGAAATACATTGACAATTAATTAATCAATCAATAAATACATCTGTTAAAATACCATCTGTGTGTTTATTTAACCCTGTTACCAATTTGTGTAAATAAGTGCGTTCAATAAACCATTCCTGCATTGTAATTATAATTATAGTTATATTTAGTATAATTAACATCCAGTAACGGCGAGCCGTCGTTACGGTCGCTCAGCGGCGCATGAAGACAAAAAACGCCGAAGCTCGACCGCCGAGAGCCCGGATCATCCGGCGATCTTCCGCATCCATTGCGCCTGTAGAGCAGGTGCAATAGCCTTTCCTTTAACTCCGCCTCCCAGCCCTCGCTCCAGCCTCGGTCTGGGTCTCATTCACATGAACGCAGGAAGGAAAATAACTCTGGATTCAACCATTAGTGCAATTTACAACTTTTAGGACTTAATGAGTTAAATAAGGGTTATTTAAGTGTTTGTACTGGGAAGTTGATTCACCTAAAAAAAAAATGAACTGCTGAGTTACAGACGTTTCTTTCCCAATGTAAGTCTATGGGGAAAAGTCTTTTTGTGCCCAATAGCATCACGTGACGACACGGAAGTTGTAATTCCATCGTTTGGACACTATGAAAATTGGCATCAACGACCAGCGCTCTTCCTGGGGGGCTTGGGCTTATCCACGCTTAAGGCACCCTTTAGCGTTGATCTAACGTCGACGGTTGTAACAAAGCGTCGGTATTTTGACGCCCTGGGAATGAGAATAGGCTGGGAAGGGAGACTTGTTTTGACTTTTTCTTTTTTTTTTCATTTTATATGTTAAACATGCTTATTGTAACCCAAACCATGATCTTTCCCTCAACCTAACCAAGTAGTTTTGTTTCAAAACACAACGTTAACCACATGTTTAAAACTACGACTGTCGCTGGTATACCCAGCTGTTCTTTTGGGAGTCATTGGCAGGTGACCTTTTCTGTCATTTAAGTATGAGTACATGTTGGTAAACTGATTTAACATCTTGTTTCACAAGCAGAGAGGAAACTAAATGTTCTTTATGTTGACATGTTTATGAGTCACCTCAACATACCTCAGTGTAGTTCAAAATGTCAGATACTAAACCCTCTCACGTGTATCGACCTGCTGTTGGCGAACGTTCAGAACATTCCATATCATTGTATGTATTGTATTGATCTATTATTAATAACAACATGAATGTTCCCACGGCAAAGACATTTGCGTGATTCGGGGCGTCAAGTGATGGCATTAGTAATCTTGTTGACACAACTAATGGTTTGGAGATTCCTCAACGAAAAGGTATTCAAAATCACAAAGGATTCTAGATACAAGATGTTCTGAACTGAACCAAGTAATCCAGCAAAGGAAAAGAGTATTGAATTATTTTTGGCTTACGAGGTCCTTTTCTTCCCGATCAATGCATGAATAATGACTGATGGCGTGATTAAGGTGCGTACATGACAGGGTTAAATTATTTCTATTGTCAGGCTGCTGCCTGCAAGTAAGGCTACTAATTTACTAATGCAAAACGACATATTATTACATGATGTCCTGACAGAAAAGGTTTTCACATACAAGGAATTTGCTTTGATGCATAACCATAAACACAGTACCTTAAAGCTGCAGTGGGTAGAAATGGAGCAAATATGATTAAAAAAAGTTATTTTTATATAAAACGGTCACTATATCCTGAGAGTAGTGCATGAGACTGAAAAACATCATGTGCCTCTGTGTCCTCCGATGTTCCTAACAGCATCTGCAAGATTTCTCAGACCGGAGGAAAACAAGCAATCAGAGCTGATCTGGAGTCTGCCGTCTCTGAGCAGCTGTCAATCACAAACTCCGATCAAACGGTCAAATGATCAAATATAAATCAATATTCTGTTACTGTAATGTCTATTTCTCTCCTCAAATGTTTTCAGAAACATCTTGTAGTGCACGGTTTAGCTGTAAAATGAGAGAGTTTGTGACCCGGCAGCCATGTTCAAATCTGTTGAGGAAATACCAAGCACCGCCCACCAGCCAGAGCACAGCCAATAGGAACGCTCTCTCTCTGAAATGACCTGTGATTGGCCAAAGTCTCCCGTCACGGGATGGATTTTTTCTAAAGCCTGAAAACAGAGCCATGAGGAGGTGCAGAAGTCTACTTAAATTACAATATGCTGATAGGTTATTATGGAATTTTTGCCCAATGATGCCAAAATATGTCTGCCTACTGAAGCTTTAAGAAGAAACATAAATATAGAATAGAAAAAAAGTACAATAAAAATACTTTAAAAATGTACAATATATGTTTTCAAATGAAAGAGCTGCTGTACAGTTTTGATGGTAGTTGTGAAAGGGACTGTTTGTAACTTCTTACACGTATAAATCATTGCGGGTCGGTGTCCCATGCACGCTCGTGTGTGGCTACGCTGTTCAGACTCAGACTCCAACACAAACTACACGGAAGCACCAAAACCACAAAGTTCTATCTAGTGAAGCCCGTCTGTTAAACAGTGTTGGCCGCGGTCGGAGGACGCGGGGGAGACCGTAGCTTTGGTCTCCAGGGCCGGAGTCTCTGCTGTACTCTGCTCCTCGCTCCTCTGCCTGCCTGCCTTCACTCACACACCGAGCTCGTTCTCGCTCTTTCGCTCAACTCTCACGTGCATGCGCGCACACTCCACACTGCAGAAGAGTTAGTTTAGCTCTGAGAATATCTAGTGAATGTACAGTGGACGTTTGTGCAGAAATAAATGCTGCAGCTCCTCCAGACCAACAGAGGTTTCCCATGTCTTGTGAAGTGACGGGGCTCCGTAGAGAGAAACGTTATCGTCTCCGACCAAAACTCCGGTGTCTCCCCTGTTCCCTCCGGCCGCGGTCGGGAGGCTGAAGCAGGAAAAGCCAACACTAGGA
>CAKAKR010036149.1:0-10016 GCA_916700685.1 Adelosebastes latens | reverse complement strand
TATATATATATAAAGCAATACACTCTTTTGTGAACTGTAAATTTGTATTATATGACAGATTATTTATTCCAATTGTATAATTATAATTCTTATACTTTGTATGACCTCTCATGTGGAGAGTTGTTATGTTCCAGTTGTTAAAAGCACAATAAAAACAGTGTTGAAAACAAACAAACACTGAAGCACTTTTTGTGCTCCGACAACTACAGTATGCAGCTTGTTTGGACCTTTTGTTTGCTGCCCATCTGCTTTAAAACCTCACACGTAGAAGTGGAGATTTCCTTGCACAAGCTTAATCTCACAGGTATTGCACATTAGCAATCAACCTAATTGTCTGCTGTCCTTCCCCACAGGACCGAGACTTCTGCCTGCTCCACCCTGAAGACCCCCTGTTCCAGACTTTCTCAGGTGAAACTCTGAGGTACAGAGGCAAAGAACCTCTTTATCCTTTCTTCATCAATGAAAGTGCTTATTACGAGAAGGGCATCGCTCTCTCCCTGGCAAGAAAAAGGCGCGTGATGATCCCTGCGATCCGGGTGCAGACAGAACAGGAGCAACAAGCTGACATACAGGAATTTGCATCAGAGGAAGAGGAGTGAGGATGGGCTGTTGACACGCTGTTGACACACATGATGAGACTGACTGTGAAATAAATTTTACAAAAAGCTTTTATTGAAACAACAGCAGTTGCTTGGGACACGCACGTGTACGCTCGCTTGCACTCGCACATGGTATTTAAGTGGACAATTATTAACCGTCTCAGCTCACGACTGGAGAGTGAACAACACATTCACTGCAGAGTCACAAAAGCACAGCCATACATGGACATTTGCTGTTATATTTACGCTACAGTGGATTCAGGGGATAGAACAATTTCTTGAATTAAAAGGCTGAATATGCAAAATACAATCTGATTCATCACGAGACCCACCACACCACACCACACATTTCATTTCGCAGACATTCTTTAGTTTTATTTTTCAATTTTTTTTATTTTTATATTTCTGCAAACATATAGCATAGTTTTTAGGGTAATATATTTTTCTAAATTTATTTTATTTTTGTGACACTTCAAAAAAATAGAAATTCACTACCGACCACTACAGCAATATTCAGGATATGTTCAAAAATAATTTAAGTGCAAAGGAATACTGTAGCTTATCACAATATGGCCTTTAAATTACATTCATAATGCCTAACAGGGAAACGCTGTTGCCCTTAAATCCTGTTGAATCGAAATGTTGGTACCAAATTAATAAAAAATAAAAATAAAGGAACACCTATAAATCAAATACATAATAACAAACACAACTGAATTCACAAAAGGAAACCAATTTATATGAACATGTAAGTACAACAAAACAAAACAAAATTGTGAAAAAACACTACCACTACTAAAAAAGTATTACTTTTTGATCTTATCTGCAAAAGCCTACAAAATCAGTCAAAATGTAAAAAAATGCTTGAAAATAGCAAAGAAAATAATTCGTTGGGTAAACAAATTATAAACACAAACACCTTAATAATGGCCATGAATAAATCAATAAATAAATAAATCAATAAATAAATGCAACTTAAGTTAAAGGGGATGTCAATCTTCATGTAATAACAGAAAAATATTTACAAGTAGTCGTTATCGCTCTAATAATAGTCATCGTCACAGGCCATTGTCTCTCATTCAAAAGACTGATTGCACAACAGCAAACGTGCCAACAAAAAAAATCTTGTGTATGCATACAATGTTTTTGTCTTGCTCCACACCTACACCTGTCCTGCCAGGTGTTTTTCTGGGGCAATGAAGGGGAAACGTCAACACACCCAACTGTGATTCAGGGTGTGATCAGAGGTGCAATTGACTTGATAATGGCAATCAGAAGTGAAACAAAAGCTGTGTCCCTATTCCATATCACAAACTTAATAAAGTATACATGATGTACTGCTGTATATAATTATCTCTGAAGTGTCCAATCAATCTGCGACCTTAGAACACACCTGCCGGTTTAAGAGCTGTGTTTTAAAATATTTAATACTTAGCTTTCAGAGAAAAATCCCCAAGTGTCCGCTTAGGACAAAAATAGGTAAAAGTTGAACTTGTTTCAGTAATAAATTAAAAGGTTGCCTTAATTTTCTCTTTCAGATAAATTTGGCTAATCTGAGGATTTGTTTAAAACTTCTCTGATCACGTTGACTGCTCGTGTGTCGTGTTATTTTGTAAGCGATGGTGCTGCATTCCTAAATGTCAGCAATTAATTTCGGGAGTACTATAATTATCCTTTAATTACCTCCACCAAGGCCAAAGGCCTTGAAGGAGGTTATGTTTTCACCGGCGTTGGTTTGTTTGTCTGTCTGTTAGCAGGATTACTCCAAAAGTTTGTGATGGATTTGAATGACATTTTTTTTGTAGGGGTGGGTTAATATTTTTAAGGATTCCGATCAGCCTGAGCATCAAGACCTCTGGGTATAACATATGCGCAGTGTAACTGATGACGCGTGACCCCGCCTCCTTCTGAGAGCAAAGAGATACGTGTGTGGATGTGTGTGCGGGAGCTGCTGGCCGTCAGCGGTGAGAAAGAAAAAGCGGTAGATGACGGATGAGAGACAACGTAGTGTAACGTTACACAGACATAACAAGGCTGCTGAATGAGAGATGCATCCGCCGATACGTTACACGGAAACACACCATAAGCCGACCACCTCACGGTACCGCCAGCTGTGAGCTGTGATCTGTTTTTAAAGTCAGGCACCTTGGCGGAGGTTTGTGCTCTCCAAGTGCCATTCTAGTTTTAGTTTTTTTCACTTTTCCAATGTGAACGCACTGCATATTCAGAACCTGGAGTTAATCACCGTATTCTCAGACAACGGTTTGTATGTCATCTTACGGAAAGTTAATTTTTTCTGTGTTTTACTACGAATTTCCAACGTCAATTTCCACTCTAGTCTTTTCAAAATAAACTTCCATCTTCACAGGAAACAACTTCGTTAGGTTTAGGCAACAAAACTACTTAGTCAGGTTTAGGCAACAAAACTACTTAGTTAGGTTTGGGATAAGATCGACTTGGTTAGGTTTAGGCAACAAAACTACTTAGCTAGGTTTAGGAAAAGATCGACTTAATTAAGTTACACCACACTGCAAGTAGTTACGCCGCACCGGAAGTGGTGTAACTTAAGTACGGCAGTTCCGTGACAAAAACTACTTAGTTAAGTTTCGGAAGAGATCGTGGTTTGGGTTAAATAAACACCAGAAGTGGCGTTACTCAAGTACGGAAGTTACGTGACAAATAAATCAATGTTGACTTCTGGTTTCCAACGGGACACAAACACCGGTCTCCTGGGCAAAAGTCTGGTGTTTTTTTGACCCACCCATCCACCTTGACCTCCTCCTTACGCTCTGTTTGCCGCTCTTTATACTTCCTTGTTCACAATTTCGTGGATTACATACAAATTGATTTTGTGGGATATAAACAAATTACAGTGCATTAACTTTTCGTAGGTATAGCTATGAACGGTGTACGAGAACAGCCTGAATAAATGAATGTGTAATATGAAACTGGGACACAGCTAATGCTTTTCAGCTTGGTGTTAAGATATGTTGTACTATACACACCTTTCTGGTTGACCTTTTTCAAATCAATTCCGTAACCCCGTAGAGAGATAAAAATCAAATCTTTTAATGCAGCAGATAGGGTCATTACTATAGAGTACGTGCACTTTAATCCATTACAGCTTAACCCACATCCCATTCCTCTGAGATCATTATAAAATGCATCTTGGTGACAAGAGTGGGGGTATGAATTTAAACAGGGCAGAAATCCGGAGCTGGATCTCAGTCTATGCCACCCGGTAGGCGGTCATGCGGTAGTAGTTCTGACTGTGGCTGCGTGCCGCCCACACCAGCAGCGCAGCGGCCATCATGTGGAGCGGCGAGGAAATGAGCGCCAAGTAGAGGGACCAGCCCAGCGAGCCATCCACCTTATCAGGCAGCATCGACACCCTGTGGAGCAGGTCCATCCCAGCCAGGTAGCAGCACACCGTGGCTAAGGTGCAGAGGCCTGCATAGGGCACAAAATCAGTTTTTTTTTTTTTTTTTTTTTTTTTTTTTTTTGCAATAAAACCAAAACAGTGAACTTAAAGACACTAAAACGCTCTGTAAAGCTAATTATCAAAGCATCTGCCACAGGTGCAACATGATTATAGGATTCAAATTGAGGTGTGGCTGCCTGTTGACTCTCCACTGCCACTGTGGAATGACAAAGTGACTAAGAAAGGCTTGTGCTTGTGCCGAAACACGCCGATTGCAACATGCAGTATACTCGGCGCAAAAAAAACTTGATTGTCTAGTTATGTAATTTGACATTATGTATTCCTTGTTTAGCCACACTAGCTGAATGGCTCGAGGGATGGAAACGTCAGTCAGACTGAAATATCTCAACAACCATCAGATGAGTTGCCATGAAAGTTTGTACAGACATTCATGGTCCCCAGAGGATGAATCCTACTGACTTTGGTGATCCTATGACCTTTCACCTCGCGCCACTATCAGGTCAAAATTCTTATTCGACTTTGGTTTATGACAAAATACCTACAAAACTAATGACATTCCCATCAGCCTCAGTTGTACTTTGTGCTTATTGCTGATTAATAAATGTTAGTTACATAATGTTTATACCATGGAGAACATTATACCTGCTTAACATCAGCATGTTAGCATTGTTATTT
Organism: Adelosebastes latens; assembly: GCA_916700685.1. NCBI lineage: Eukaryota > Metazoa > Chordata > Actinopteri > Perciformes > Sebastidae > Adelosebastes > Adelosebastes latens. The sequence goes on along the minus strand of CAKAKR010036149.1, from coordinate 5,300 downwards.
TGAGCATGATAGCATGCTGACGTTAGGTGAAGCTGGCATGGCTGTTGACACCTATGTCTTGTTTCTTCTTTAACTTAAAAAAAAAAAACCTTTAGGAATATACCGTGTTTGCTCTTTTAGCAGGTGTGTTCCACCTAATGGGTTTTAAGGAAATTTCCTTCTTCTTAGTTTTGATTTTCTGTATGTTAATGCCTGAATGGATTATTTAGAATAAATCAGTTTTGTTTCGGACATGTGTTAAAGCAGCAGTAGGTAGAATTGGAGCAAATATGATTAAAAAAAGTTATTTTTATAAAACTGTCACTATTTCCTGATAGTAGTGCATGAGACAGGTAATCTGAAAAAATAAATATCATGTTCCTCTGTGTCCTCCGGTGCTCCTAATGGAACCTGCAAGTTTTCACAGACCGGAGGAAAACAACCAATCAGAGCCGAGCTGGAGCCTTGCCGTCTCTGAGCAGCTGTCAATCACTCACAAACTCCGATCAAACGGTCAAACTAGGCAGCGCTGATCAAATATGAATCAATATTCTGTTACTGTAATGCCTATATATCTCCTCAAATGTTTCCATAAACATCTTGTAGTGTACTGTTTAGCTGTAAAATGAGAAAGTTTGTGACCCGGCAGCCATGTTGAGATCAGTTTAGGAAATACCAAGCACCGCCCACCAGCCGGAGCACACCATCCCATTTTACAGCTAAACAGTATGCTACAAGATGTAAAACCTGCCAGTTACTAGTATGGGGTTTGGTGCAGCCGAACAGGTCTTACCAGCCAGCAGGTGAAGTACTCCTATGCCGAGGGTGGGGGTGAGGCTTCGGCAGAGGCAGGCACAGAACCCAGTCAGGCCTGCCAACACCACCAGACCCAAGGACGCCAGTGGCAGCACAAACTGGCACCTCCACAAATCTATACACACACACACACACAGAAAGTTACAGGGGCAATGTATTATTCAACATCGCATTTCGGTCATAATGAATGCACTATGCAGAGAAGAGGCTGAAACACTTAGAAAGCGTGCTGTGACTGAACTTACAGGTGCGCAGCATGTCCTCTCCACTGTTGTGGTTGCCTGGTTCTTTATACTTGGGAGTGAACTGCTGAGGTAGAGTGAAGCTTCGACACTCCAGCATCATCTTGGCATCTGAAAGAGGTTATTTACAGTACGCATAGAGCCAGTGTCTGAGCATGTATTAGCCTATTTACAACAAGTCACATATACATGAATACACCTTTTTTTTTTTTTTTTTTTTTTCAATTCTTGTATATATTTTCTACATTCCGTGGACATACTGCAGCAGATAAATAAAGCCACCTTGCAGAGACCTAGTATGTTTGGATAGATTTTTCAAAATACACAAATATGGTTTTATGCTGAAAATGAATTATGTAATAAATGTTTTGTGTGGACAAGAAGAAACTCCCCTGTATTAGTTATTTTTTAAGGGAACAAGATGAATAATGACCAATTACTATATCGATTTTTTTTTTTTACCAGTATCTGACGATAACAGATCATTTCCATGTTTTTCTTTTGGCTGATATCAACATTTATTTTTATTTCACTGCAATCGCACCATGCATAGAGGGAACATAGTACGTTTTTGTTATCTGTGCTGACAGCTAAAATGCTACCACTGCAGCCAAAACACTTTTCTTTTATCAGATAATTCCCATTATTGCTCCAGTAAATCAAAATGAATTACTAATCAAATGTGAAGTTTAGAAAGGAAAGGGTTTTTAATGGATGATATGGGTTGATTCGTGAACACGCAGATTTTTATGCAATTTATGCTGACATTTAATACACTGCACAAGAAATCGACTATTGAAGAAAATGATTGTCAGACTCGATGATAATGAAAGTTGGTTGCAGCCATACAGTACTCCTATGATTGAATATTACTACCTTGCCCAAGGGAATAGAAAACACAGCCCAATGAGCACAATATAAGCTAACACAATAAGGTCTGTTGACACAGGGGCTGTATTTGAAACCGCCTACTACATACTACTGACGAATGCGGTATGCAGTATACAGTACATACTGCGTTCCTGAGTAGTATGCAGTATGCAAAGGTTAAAGCGATGCATTTGCAGTATAATAGACCAGACTTTAGCCTTTAAACCAGCTCTTAAAGCACTGGATAAAAAAAATAAAAACAAATCGTACCACTATTGCAATATTTCCCTTCTAAACTCCGAAAACGTCGGAGTAAATGTTGGATTTTCCATCTAATATTGTAAAACTGTAAACATTCAAAATCTACACAGTTGATTTCTCGCCTCAATAAGTGAATTTAGTGATGAAATAGCAACGAAAAATGTAAAAAAAAAAGAGCTGTTTTTGGCTGTTGTTGTTATAACCGTAGCCTGTACTGTTCCAGCGCTTTGCATTGTGGGATACAGTAGGCGAGGTAGACTGGTCCGATGCATATTGGAGATTTTTTTCCAAATCAGTACGACATTCGGGTACTTTTGGCAAAGATTTTGCTTTTGTTCGCATACTACATGCTACATTTTGGTCAAATCAGTATGTACTACTAGTATAGTATGCGGTCTCTCTCCTTGACCAGGGCCACAAGATGGAGGACCCTTCAGAGTTGATATTGTACTTAAAGGTCCATATTATGCTCATTTTCAGGTTCATACTTGTATTTTGTGTTTCTACTAGAACATGTTTACATGCTGTAATGTTAAAAAAAAACTTTATTTTCCTCATTCTGTCAGCCTGAGTATACCTGTATTCACCCTCTTCGTCTGAAACGCTCCGTTTTAGTGCATTTCGACGGAATTGCAACGGAATTGCGTTGCTAAGCAACAGCTTGGGTCCATGTGTACTTCCTGTCAGCTGATGTCATTCACATACACTGCAACCAGGAATAAACTGGGACACATTTAGAATGTTTACATTTCAAATTGTGTCAAGGGTCTAAATATTGTATATTCGTGACATCACGAACGCTCACTACACACTGCAGAAGAGTTAGTAGCTCTGAGAATATCTAGTAAATGTACAGTGGACGTTTGTGCAGAAATAAATGCTGCAGCTCCTCTAGACCAACACAGGTTTTCCGTGTCTTGTGAAGTGACGGGGCTCCGCAGCGAGAAACGTTATCGTCTCCGACCGGGTGCCAGTGTCTCCCCTGTTCCCTCCGACCACGGTCGGGAGGCTGAAGCAGGAAAAGCCAACACTAGGATCAGCATTGATTCATGGAGAGACCTTCGTCTGGTCATCTAACATTACTGCCAAGCAGGTGAAATATAGAGTGATATTGTGGTTTTAGCTGACGTGTTTCGCCACACTGTTTTGAGCGATGCTCGTTCATGTCTATTTAGAGCGAGCAAGCGCGAGCCCGACGCTGACTTTCGTTGACTTAAAGGGACTGTTTGTAAGACAGCCTCCGGGGCTGAAGCAGGAGAAGCGGGCCGGGGCTGAAGGAGGATGAACAACGTTATCGTCTCCCGACAGCGCCCGCAGGGAGACACCGGCACCCGGTCAGAGACGATAACGTTTCTCACTGCGGAGCCCCGTCACTTCACAAGACACGGGAAACCTCTGTTGGTCTGGAGGAGCTGCAGCAGTTATTTCTGCACAAATTTCCACTGTACATTCACTAGATATTCTCAGAGCTACGAAGTCTTCTGCAGTGTGGAGTCAGCGCGCATGCATGTGTAGAGGTGGAGCAGCGCGCATATGCGAGCGCACATGGGATCCCGACCCGGTAGATTTATACGTGTAAAAAGTTACAAAGAGTCCCTTTAACAGCCACATGTGTCGCTGTTAACAAGCATTTCTGAATCTTACAAACAGTACCTTAAAGCCTGCTTTACAATAAAAAAACATGAAAATCTCACTTTTTTTATAATATGGGACCTTTAAAAAAAAAAAAGAAAGAAAATGATATGGAGTAAACCTGGTGCCTGCTTTGCCAGGTTGATAAGATCTGACAGGATCTGGGTGGCACTAAACTAGTTCACCTTAGAAAAAAAAAAACATCAACAGTGACCCAGCTCCTATACCTTTTTTGTGTGAATGAGTCACACCTGGTGGCATCTACCTGATGATTTGATTGATTGATTGATCTACCTGAGAAAAAAGGTGAGGCTCGAGAGCGGCTCCGCCTGAGACTACAAGGTCATGATTCATCCCTGTACAGAAGTTGATCTACCTGAGAAAAAAGGTGAGGCTCGAGAGCGGCTCCGCCTGAGACTACAAGGTCATGACTCATCCCTGTACAGAAGTAAGTGACACACACACACACTGGGCAGGTTAGGTCGGTATAAACAAACAACATACCTGGCTCTTTGTACCAGTGCGCGTTGGCAGGAACGAGCACGCACCTCCACCAGAGGCCCACGGTGCCGTTGAGGCGGAACAACGTGTCGCTGTATGTCTTCTCGTCAAACTCTCCGTCCTTGAACTCCTCGTAGAGGAGGCGCAGCTCGGACACGTTGGCCTCTCCTCGCACCGTGGGGCTGCTGTACTGGTACCAGTGCTGCGTACCGACGGCCACCGACAGATACACGGTGGCCAGCACGCTCAGCACGCAGGAGATCACCAGAGCTGTGGCGTAGCGGTTGTCAACCATTGTTATCCACCGAGAGAGAACCAGAGAGACGCGTCCAAAAAGGGAGATGATGCACAGTGGAGTCGTGGCGCGTCAAATTGCACAAAATACACTGTTGCAATAGCACAACGAGTCTTTTATTTACTCATCCTCCAGTACTGTCAAGGCGTCAGCCATCTGTTCCCTTGTCCCACTTCCACAGATGGTGCTCTCTCTGCACGACTGATATCACGCAGCTAGTCCGCAATAACAACCCTCTATAGTCCTCATCAAACAACCTCTACAGTCCTCATCAAACAGCCCCTATAGTCCTCATCAGAGACAGTAGAACAGGTCTGGTGTTCTTAAGATGTCTCCAGGCGCACACCAGCCTGAGATTATTGCATGGGTCTATTTGGGTGCACTACAGGATGAGAGAGAGAGATGTAAACACACTAATCCATGCGTTTTCCGTTTCCGGTTCAGCTGATCAGCAGATAAAAAAAAAAAGGCTATAACGTTTTTCTCAGTCCAATTTTACTTTATTTGATTTATTCTCTTTTTTTAATCTTGCCTTAATTTGATTTTTGCACCCTGACTGACTGACTGACTGTGACTGACAGCCACCACCCCTCTCAAGACACACACAGTACACAGTCACATGATATTGATCTTGCCCAGTTATGTTGGCTTTTTTCTTTTTTTTAAGTTTTCTTTATTTATTTATTTCTTTCTTTTTTTTCTCT
>CAKAKR010036148.1:0-20835 GCA_916700685.1 Adelosebastes latens | reverse complement strand
GAGCATCGCTCAAAACAGTGAGGCGACACACGTCAGCTAAAACCACAATATCACTCTATATTTCACCTGCTTGGCAGTAATGTTAGCTGACCAGACGAAGGTCTCTCCATGAATCAATGCTGATCCTAGTGTTGGCTTTTCCTGCTTCAGCCTCCCAACCGCGGTCGGAGGGAACAGGGGAGACACTGGAGTTTTGGTCGGAGACGATAACGTTTCTCACTGCGGAGCCCCGTCACTTCACAAGACACGGGAAACCTCTGTTGGTCTGGAGGAGCTGCAGCATTTATTTCTGCACAAACGTCCACTGTACATTCACTAGATATTCTCAGAGCTAAACTAACTCTTCTGCAGTGTGTAGTGTGTGCGCATGCACGTGTGGAGCGAAATAGCAAGAACGAGCACGGTGTGTGACTGAAGGCAAGCAGGCAGAGGAGCAGAGGAGCAGAGTACAGCAGAGACTCCGGCCCTGGAGACCAAAACTACGATCTCCCCCGCATCCTCCGACCGCGGCCAACACTGTTTAGCAAGACGGGCTTCACTAGATATAACTGCGGTTTTGGTGCTTCCGTGTACCTCACATACCTCACATGCATGCGCGCGCACTACACGCTGCAAAAGACGTCTCGGACGCTGACTTTCGTTGACTTTAACGGCCACAGGTGTCGCTGTTAACAAGCATTTCTGATTCTTACAAACAGTCCCTTTAAAGTTCAAAAAAAAGTTTGACATACACCAGAATAACATAGCGTTTATTTTGAAATTTGTCACCGGAAGTACACGTATATCCGTCTAGAGTGAATGACACCGTCAACACTGGAGCAGAGGACTTTCATCAGTGTAGGTTCTTTGACGGTAATAACAACATCTTCCATCTCCAGTATTCATCAGCTTTGTCCCAGTTTCTTTATTATGAGCTTGTGTGTGTTGTCTTTAACTGTGTCTATTTATTTTGGCTGATGCTTTTGGTTTTGTCCTCCATTCTGCATGTTTGTCTCTCTGTCTCGTCCTGTCTCACATAAAGCATAAACAGGAACTACTGCAGACAAGACAGCTAGTATTTATATACCAGGCTTTCTACCTCTCTCTTCATCTTATACACACTTGTTCCTGTAGATTTAACATGAGCAGGTTTCATCATCATGCAACATTAAGTTATGTTTGTTTGCATGCCCTAAAACTAGTATACTTCAAGTAATTATTATGAAGTAAACTTAGATAAAGTTCAAGTATATTTTATGTAATAAGTATACTAATATCAATGTACTAGTAGTATACTTAAGTGTACTACTTCAATACTTCTTGGGGACTAAATTGGCCCACTTTTTAGTTTATAAAAGTATAATTTTAAGTGTAAGAATAGTAATCTTTGAGTGCACAACTAGTTTACATCTAAGTTGTATTTTGTAAAACATGCTATACTATGAAGTGAACTATACTATGAAGTGAACTTATAGCTATACTTTTGTATGCTTGTAACCCATGTTTTAGTTTATGAAAGTACACTTTAAAGTATACTCCCAGTAAACTACTAGTTTAATAGTTTTTACTGCAAGTATACGTGTACATTTTCTTTAACTTATAGTACTTAGCCAATGATATATGTATTACATAAAGAGACTTCCTCCTTTTTCTATTTGACTTTATGTTTTGTGATGAAAATTAGTGAAAATTAGTTTTTCTCCCATCGGTGAATGGAGAATGGAAAAACGTAGAAAATTCTTGATGAGTTGAAGTAAATTCATATCAAAACATGCAGAAGCAGCATGCGTGTATTAGTCTGATACTATTTAATGTCCCTAAGGGAGATACCCAGCTGACCTACTTTTGGTGAGCAAAAATTCTTTACATGTCGAGTGGCCTGAGCTTTATTCGGCCAAGAAGAAAAGGAGTACCAAGAGATAAAATAACATCAAACAACACAGGCCAAGCTAAAAAAGAGCAAGAACTAGTGACGTAGGTCAGCATCAATGCACCATCCACAATCTAAAATCTGCAAATATTTACTCTGCGTTTACTGGGCTTGGCAGCCTTTTGATGACAGACGAATGTTGTGAGAATACCTTACCTACTTACTTTATGACTTTATGTTTTGTGATGAAAATTAGTGAAAATTAGTTTTTCTCCCATCGGTGAACGGAGAATGGAAAAACGTAGAAAATTCTTGATGAGTTGAAGTAAATTCATATCAAAACATACGTTTACAAACTCTCACACACTCTTAATAGGCTACTCTATCAAAAAGTAAGCATAAGGAAAATATACTTAGACTTTTCTGTATACTTGTCAGTATAAACAAAGTAAACTTAAGTATAATTTTGTTAAGTGTATCTCTGATAAGTAGATAAAAAGTAAACTGAAAGCATACTCTCTTATTTTAAGTTTAAAGAAGTATACTAATAGCACACTTGAATAAACCTTTTTTTTGGTAAGGGTGAACTTCTACCAGCTGACCACAAGGTCGCACAGTTGCATTGTGACTGCTCTGTTTTGCCATGGTTAGGCATTTGAGTTTTCAACTAGAAACGTACTCTGGAAACTAATTAATAGCACTTTGTAGTGTTTCAGTTCATTCACTCATTTGTTTTGCTGTTAAATAATTGTGTTACTCAACAGATGGCGCCCTCTGCAGTGTTGATATCGCTGCTGGTACTTCATTTTGGATTTGGACAAAGCTCTCATAAACATCATGAAGATCATTATATTGACGAGCAGCACAACCCTGAACATGACATGAACATCCTGCTGGGAGATGAGGTTTCTACATATTCTTTTACTCATTATCTTACACTCCTCAGCTCAATTTCTAATCTTCATTCATCACCTGCTCACTCTTCGCTCTACTTATTTTATGCACTTCTAGGAGACTGAGGAGATAAAGACACTCAGCCCAGCAGAACAGAGGAAAAAGATTATGGAAATTGTGAAGCGGATTGATACAAATGCTGACAATCTGCTGAATGCAGGTAAATGTATGTCTCTCTCAACGTTTGAAAAGGAAGCAAAGTTAAACAGAGGTGATGAAAAGTCATACTCAGTGCTGCTGTGTTTTTATTAAACAGAGGAGATCACGCTATGGATTCAGTACGTCTACAGAAAATATGCTCTGGATGATGTAAAGGAGCGCTTCCCTGAGTTTGACACTGACAAAGATGGTGTTGTAACATGGGAGGAATACAACATGGTCACTCATGACCAGCTCCTTAGTTTTGATGACGGCGCTGTTCTGGAGGATCCAGAGCAAGAGTCTCTCAGACACGTAGGTTTACTTTTATTGTCCTGTTAAGAATCACACAGCTTGATTTATCTGTAATACCTTAACGTAGGCACATATCCCCTTTAGCTCCAACTGAAGGAGAGGAGGCGCTTTGACTTTGCTAATGTGGACGGCACACCCGGGCTTAATGTGACAGAGTTTCTTGCCTTCACCCACCCGTCTGAAGTGGATCACATGGCCGTAAGACGAGTTTAGCTCCTACTCCTGCAAAACCTGATATGACAATGCATTCTTCCACCCATGATAAGAGTGCCCTTCTTATTTCATGTTAAAATGTATTAATTTACCCTTTTTTCCTAATAGGATTTTGCCATTGAAGATGTGTTGACTGACTATGACACCGATAAAGATGGACTCATCAGTCTGAGTGAATTTATTGGAGATGTTCGTGGTGATGGTAAGACCACAGAGATTCTTTTAAAACATAGAGGGATCTGTTTGTTGTTAGTTTCCTCTGCAATGTTAACACTTTATTTTGTTATCAGAGGGTTCCCCTTCACATGTTAACACTTTATTTTTTTTATCAGAGGATTCCCCTTCACAGTGGGAGATTGAGGAAACAGTGCGGTTTCAAGATATCTACGATCAAGATAAGGACGGCAAGTTGAATCGAGACGAGCAGCTCCGCTGGGTTGCGCCTAATAGCTACGGCTCAGCAAGAGAGGAGGTGAGACTCAACTGTCCCAACGTGTGCCCAAATTTTGTTGGCATGATAGATTAATATTGACACAAAATTCTTGAGTTTTTAAGAGGACCTATTATGATTTTTTTCATTTTCATTTAGTGTATTATATAGTTTTTTTTGTGCATGTAAAAGGTCTGCAAAGTTACAAAACCCAAAGTCATTGTCAAAGGAAGTTACTCTCCCCCACAGAAACACTGCTCCTGAACTGCCTGAAATGCTTTGCCTGCCTTCTCTTCCATAACGTGGTGATGTCACCAAGTAAAACATTTGCATAATACCTGCCTGGCCGTTAGTTTGTCACACCCTCAGACAAAGCTTTTAGGCCCTGATCAGACAGAGTGTGTTTTGCAGGTGGAAAACGCGAGGCGCACCACACTGCCTTTTTGTCGCCCGATCAGACAGAGCAATTTTTATCTTATATGTAACTAGGCAACCACCAAATGAGTGCTAACCTGACCTTATTACAAACCATGAACTGTGCGTGACCCAAATAGATAATAGTTGTTAATAGCTGTGTTCTGTTCAGATCATGGTAGCTTCGGTTGGTAAAGTCATAAAGCTCCAGGTATCCTGCAAAAGTCTCCACAATGAGAAAAAAACGTAAATGACAACGGGTGCTTTTCTGCTCAGAGTTTTTTTTCAACTCGAGGCGTTCAGGGCGCTCCTGTAAAAATGCAAGGCACACAGAGCAGATAAACGCGAGGTGCTCCCAAAACACAAAACACTTCAATCTCATTGAAACAATTACAAAAAGCCGCCACACACTGAGGCTGCTAAAACGCACTCACTGTGTGATCGGGGCCTTAGAGCGGAGCTGGAGCGGAGTCCAAAGAGTTTGGTTCAGTTGATCAATCACAACAGAGTGGGCCAGCTGACCAATCAGAGCAGACTGGGTGTTTTGGGAGGGATGGGCAGGAGCTCGAACAGAGCCTTTCAGACAGAGGGTGATAAGAGGTGCAGTGTTTTTTAAACATTAAAGCATGTAAACATGTTCTAGTAGAAACCCAAAATACAAGTATGCACCTGAAAATGAGCATAATAGGTCCTTTTTAATACATAAGCAAATCTATGCTCCTTTAATTTGATAGGATTATATATGATTTCTCTCCCTGATGGTATGGCAGCATATTGACTGCTTTCTTTTCCTTGTTTTGCTCTCATGTCATCAACAGGCTCTTCACCTCGTAAAGGAAATGGACCAAGATGGAGACGGGCAGATCTCAGAGGCTGAAGTTTTGAAAAATCAAGAAACATTCATGAACAGTGAAGTGACGGACTACGGCAGACAGCTGCACGTATCACATGATGAACTCTAACTATACTTTATGTTTTCTCATTTGTTTCCATGAAGATGTAATGCTGTTTATTTCCTGTGTTGTACTTCGACATCAGTCAGTCATAGGATTTATGCCATTGTCGATCTGCAATCATTTGCAACATTGAGGGACTTGGACAAAATAACAGGAAAGCATATATTGCAACACACGCATAATACAGCACCCAGACAAGTGGTGTTTCACAAAATCGGAAGCTTCATAAACTAGTATGTGTTGTAGGGCTGTTAGATTGGATTGCATAATATTGTGAGCTATTCCTGATATTGTATACACTCTACATCCACATACTCCTGAAGAACAGGGAGGTTCAGCTGAAGATATGATTGTAACCACTTGGAGTTTGTTTTGATTACATTTATACAACAGGTTAGCTGTGTATCATCATTAGTTGTCCTTCACATGTGCCAAAAGTGAACTGACAGGAGTACCAGTCCAGCTGTGGTAACTGCTGACATGTTGCGGCTCTTCCTCATTTAAATCAAATGAGCAAGTGAGTGAGTGTTGCTGTTTGCTGGTTTCCTGAATGTGTCATGATCCGTTTCAATTGCACCGAGCAACAGCCTGTTACACTGCTTGTCGTTACAAAGTGACTTCAAGTTAGAGTGGATTCTCCAACAGGGACTAATTTTAACCACTTCCAAAGATGACAGAACAATTTAAAGATGCCTTTTGGGTGAGTCAGTGAGATTCTACTAATCTACTACTTTTTTATGTTTATGTTCAGAGCTCAAGTTGACAATGAATTATTATTACTGAGCCGTGAAGTCAGTGTTGTATTCAGTATGTTCACTGGAGTTTTGAGGTAATATCTGTAGTGTACCTTTATACTGCTACTGTATTTATGCTTTTTGTGTGGACAGTATCCATGGTACCATGCACTAGTAATGTATTTAGTTATCTGCATCGTTGACTACAGTTAGCTAAACACTCTTTCCTGTCTTTAGACTTATAATCTTCTTTGATTTATTTCCTTTTTCTCATTTTGAAACTCACTGAACTTGTACTGAATTGTTGCTTGGATTAAAACATTAACTATATATATATATATTTTTTTTTAATGTGTGCAGTCATGATAAGCAATACAATTGATTTTTTATCTCTGGGTTGAGTACAGTTTCTATCTAAAACTAGGTGTGTCACACAAACTAAACAGCTCTCTCTCAGTACAGCCTTTTTAAAATAGTGTTATGGTAGTAACCGTCTGTTCTGTATTGTTATTGAAAGTTTCCTCCCATTATGTGCCTCTTGTCTTCTTCAGACTACAGAGCACCTGTTAACACGTGTGTGTGCAACTATGCAATAGACCAGAACTCAAAATGTTCATGTAACCAAATTTTACAATTTACTTTTTTTTTTACAATTTAACTTGTACAATTACCACAAGCAAAGCATCAGGAACTGGCCAGTCTGAAACAACAATTAGTGTAACTGTATCTGTAGCTTCAGTTTACATTGTGAAGTTGTGTGCTTCCCTTTTCGTCTTAATTCTCATCCTGCTATCAGCGCTCTCGTGTCAAATGTCCCCCAGCAACAATATAAATGAACGTCAGAGATTTTTGAACCAGATAATTTTACTTCCACATTAGTTAAATTTCAGCAAAGTAAGAGTACTTTTACATGCGAGGGTTTTTATTTTTGGTACTCCTCCCACTTGGCTGCTTTCCATTCAGACCTCAGCTTGTAACAGTTTCCATTCTTGATGAGATACCACCACAATATCTCTACGTGGAAAATCACAGAGGTCATGAAAGTAAAACTTGAACTTGAGCATCATTTAAATCATCAGCTATTAGCCTAACAGCGATCATTTGGGTCTTTTAAACACTGAGCAATAAAGAAACAGTAACATTTTAATTTTGTATAAAAATGTGATAGGGTAGCACATCACAAATTTCAAAATCAGGGAGGACAAAATACTAACATTTCACTTGTTTAATTGGCTCACATCACAATATACATGTACTATGTTGAGCGTATGTCTATTGTGATGTGAGCCAAATAAACAAGTGAAATGCTAGTAGTTTGTCCTCCTTCATTATGCTTATTGGACTTTGGGTCCAGCACTCGACTATGAATCCCGTTGTTGAAGCGCAACCTTCTTTACCAAAGCATACATTTTATTTTTGTATTAAAACATTTTGTATTAACAGCATTTATTTCAACTTTTATTCCAAAATCTAACATTATGTGTGGTTTGTATTAAGGCTGAGAATCCCTATGAACATTTTTTCCTTTATCACTGACAGTATGAGTATTATGGTTTGGTATTTATGGTTACAGGGAGTGGACTTCGTCAGTAATATTGGGTATGAGACTATCAGTCAGAGACTTAATGATGGTCGGCGGACATGCAAAGACATGGAGGAGATCTTGAAAATGAGGTGGGCTCACACATTTCCGATGAATTGTACTTGACAGATGATTAAAGTGACCTTAATAAAATGTGGTTCAGCTCTATTGTGTTTTTTTCCATGTAGGGCATCAGCAGAGGAGAGATACGGCAAGGAACTGGTCACAATTGCCCGCAAGGCTGGGGGTTTATCTGAGATCTGGTAGGTGTGTGGGTGTATTTGAGCATTGATGTACTATACTATGTATCAGTGTGTCTACCTTTCTAAGCAATACAGTTATTTTGCAGTATTGGACTTCATTGCATGAGAAAAATAATGAAATTGTATTCATTCATTTTGTTTTCACAGCACTTTGAGAACATCTTTTGATGAAATGAGAAGACGTAAGCACCGGATATATTTCCTGCATTATAATTCCTGTGTGCTTCATACACGTCTCAGTCAGTTCTGAGTTTTTACTTGCATGTTTTGGTGTTTTTCAGAAATTGAAAAAGTAGGAGACTTGCACATCCAGCTTTCTGGATTCCTAAAGGAGGAGGTGAAGAGAATGGAGCAGTTCAGAGAGCGACAGAAAGAACAGAGAAAAAAGGTGCCAATGAAAAGCCTTTTTTTCTTATTTGCATGAAGAGGAAATCTAAAAAGAGTTGCCTCTCTCACTGCGGTTTTCTGATGATGGTGATGTTTTGTTCTTCACTTCTTAGTTTGACGTCATCATGGAGAAGGTCCAGAAGACAAAAGTCTCCCTCTACAAAAAAACAATAGAAGTAAGTTCAATTCATATGATCATTATGATCTGTATGATTAGATCTTGTGTGTGTGTGTGGAGGCCCTTGTTAACAGTTTTACAAAGATTTCAGGTTAAGTGAGTTTATTTACTCTTTATAAAGCTGTGGTTAACAGCCTGCATTATCTCAGGGGGATTTTTTAAGCTACATCCTGCTTGTATGTGCAAGAAAGGTGCATTCTTAAGAGCAGAGGTGCATTGCTGTGTATATTATTATTATTATATAACCTGTATAAGAGGAAGATGGTTTTGCAACCAGTAAATGCCAGTCATAACACATATGCCATGTCATAACACATTGACGTGATAGGCACTTTTAGGAGCTTATACTTCTCTCAGGTTAGAAAAAGGAAGTGAAGTTTTGCCATTTTTTTTTTTTTTGCAGATACATGCCATCTCTTACTTGACTGAACTTGCCCTCCTCCTCCCCCCCGCCACCGCCCCCACCCCTTTTCCTGTCAAGGGTTCATAGAGCGAAGTGCTGATGAACAAACGCATGCGTGGTATAGTTTCATATGGTTTCTGTTCTGTTTCCCTCCCAGTCGAAAAGATCCTACGATCAGCGTTGCAGGGAGGCAGATGAGGCAGAGCAAACTGCTGAGAAGATGGGCAACGCTCCCACAGCCACTCCCAAACAGATCGAGAAGGTAAATATGCCCCTGTGGTATATGACTCATTAAAGATTAGGGGCAATTATTTCAATTCAGTAATGAAAAACTATGGCTTGACTTTCTAAAACAGGGGTGTCAAACTCATTTGCACTAAGGGCCACACTGGGAAATTAGAATCACATCAAGGGTCAGACATTTAGCCTATAGTTTATTGACATGCTTTTTTTCATCGAAAAAAAAAAATATATATCTTTGATTATATTGTTGCATGTCCCATACTGCCTTCTCACATACAATTTAGTTGACTTAAAGCCTTAAAAAGTCAACATAAAGGTTGCTTAGCATTTAGTCAAGCAAAATAATGCATTCTTATAACATTTTTACAAGTAGGATACCGTACAGCCAACTCACAATGACCTCTTTCACAGGCCTGAATATGACAACTCAATGGTTGTGTGTGGCATTTAATAAAAAAACAAAACTAAAAGTAAAAGCCCTTTAATCATGTAGTTCACATGTCCCATACAGCCTAGCCTTCTGGCATGCAATCGGCTGCACATAAAACCCTAAAAATGACATTTAAACTTTACAGTCAAGCAAAACTCACTGCAGCCTTCAGCATCAACTTTAATCTTTTGTGCCATTTTGTGTTCGCTAGCTTACAGACAGTGGAGGCACGCCTGTGTGTGTCTCAAATTTATTGTGAACCTAAAATTGATATGGGGGCCGGATCAAAATTTGCGAGGGGCCGGATTTTGCCCGCGAGCCTTGAGTTTGACATGTGTGCTCTGAAAGGATGAGTGCTGTTTTTTCTCTTAAAATACATCCAACCAGTGAATCTTTAAAGATCCCCTCCAGACATGTTTTATAAAACTACTCTGCTTTGAATAATAATCTGTGTCTGATACGTTTTTTCCGCAAAAAAAACAATTTCCTTGTTAAAAACAACTCTAAAACAATCTACTACTCCCTTCTTGAAAAATCCAGTATCTGTGTATATGCAAATATCATTTCAAAAGTTCAACTACTGGATACAAAGCCTGTTTGCACGAAAAGTTGTATGAATGCAACGATAGGCAAGGCAATAAGAATGCCTCTCTTGATTACGCGTGTCATTTGTACGCCATGTGTCCTGTACTGACTGTAATGTAAATGCATCCACGTATAAATGCTACGGTAAGAGTTAGTGACGTAGTATAAAAAGCAAGAAAGACCGCTTATGGTGGGCGGGCCCAACCATGACGTTTTTCCTTAACCTAACTAAGTGTTTTTGTTGCCTAAACCTAACGGACGTTTGCGTGGCGTACAAATGACACGCAAAAAGGCTAAAATGCGTACTCAAGACACACGGAATGTCCATGTAAAGTCGCGCTACTTATACGAATTGCTGTTGTTGTCAAACAGCACTGACAGTTATTCCATTTCCCCCACAACAATGACAGATTAGGAAATTCAATTATCTTTTCCCTTTAACTTATTATTTAAAGGGACTCTATGTAAGAATCAGAAATTGCTTGTTAACAGCGACACCTGTGGCCGTTAAGTCAACAAAAGTCAGCGTCCTGTTGCTCGCGCTTGTGCTCGCTCTACGTAGACATGAACGAGCATCGCTCAAAACAGTGAGGCGACACACGTCAGCTAAAACCACAATATCACTCTATATTTCACCTGCTTGGCAGTAATGTTAGCTGACCAGACAAAGGTCTCTCCATGAATCAATGCTGATACTGTGTTTTCCTGCCTCAGCCTCCTGACCGCGGTCAGAGGGAACAGGGGAGACACCAGAGTTTTGGTCGGAGATGATAACGTTTCTCGCTGTGGAGCCCCGTCACTTCACAAGACAAGGGAAACCTCTGTTGGTCTGGAGGAACTGCAGCATTTATTTCTGCACAAACGTCCACTGTACATTCAATAGATATTCTCAGAGCTAAACTGACTCTTCTGCAGTGTGTAGTGTGCGCGCATGCACGTGAGAGTGGAGCGAAAGAGCGAGTGAGAACGTGTGTGTGTGAGTGAAGGCAAGCAGGCAGAGGAGCAGAGTACAGCAGAGACTCCGGCCCTGAAGACCAAAGCTACGGTCTCCCACGCGTACTACGACCACGGCCAACACTTTTTTGTAAGACGGGTTCCCCAGATATAACTTTGCGGTTTTGGTGCTTCCGTGTAGTTTGTGTTGGAGTCTGAGTCTGAACAGCGTAGCCACACGCGAGCGTGCATGGGACACCGACCCGGATTGATTTATATGTGTAAGAAGTTTCAAACAGTCCCTTTAATGTAGTCATTTATAAGTTGTGAGTTTCTCTTCTGATTTAGAATGTAATTTACAAAGGTTACTGTATGTCAAAGCACTTAAGCAATAAACTATATTTCCTTTTACTGAGAAAACTACATGTTTAAAGATATAAAGGCAATGTGTAATTTTGTATTCTCTTTTGTTTTTCAGATGAACAACAAATCTAAACAGTGCAGAGAAGCTGCAGAGGAGGCTGGTAAGGACAGTTAATAGCAGCGTGGTGTTCAACTTTGTCGTTGCGTGTAGGAAGCCGCTATGGTTTACCAGAATTTTTTTTTGAGGATGGTGGTTTCATTTACTTCCCTTTTACTGAGGATTCTAGAAATAGAGTTAGATGCAGTATATGAATAAAAACTCAACGTTTATTAAAGTGTAACAGACGATTTTCTTTTCCTTTAACTTGTCTTCAGACAAACAGTACAAGTCAAACATCGAGCAGCTTGACAGGACTCGTCAAGAGTGGGAATCAACACATAGCAACACATGTGAGGTAAAGTATGACACTAGAAGCTGTGTTTCTCCTCTCGCTGTATTGATGAAGTGAGGAATGCACACTTTAGCTTGATTTATTTCAAAATGCACAAAGTTAGACCAAGAGTGGCAATACCCGAGGCCTGTTTTGTCAATGAGGATGTGTGATACTTCCTATAAGCAGAGAAAGTGAGTCACAATATGCAAAAATTGCAACAAAGTCTTCCTTCATGTGAAAACATCAACAAAAGACAAAACACATGCACACAAAGAAACCAGGAAACAAACAGGAAGGACAGTTGAAATAATACATTTGAAACTATGAAGCCTTAAAAAGCACTGAAATGACAGCTATGAGTTTGAAGCTACACTGGTCCGATGAAATAATGTCTTTTGAAGTTTTATTTTATTTCTCTGTTTTCTTCAGCAAACACCGTGAAAACTACAAAAAAATAAAAGACAAAGGTTTCAAAAACACATCTCTCAGTTATGTTAAAGTCTCTCAAGCTAGCGTCTGTTGGCCAAAACACATTAGCACAACACAAATGTGATGAAATCAAATAAAATGACTGAAAATGTATCACATTGTCCATTTAAAGGCACGTCAACAAACATTATATACGTAAATATAAAACAAAATGAACGACAATTACCGTGTGCGCCTCTTGGACCATGTGCATGTGCTTATTTTGGGGCCACATGTCTTTCCTCAGCATCCATGTTGGTTCTTACCCATAATGCCACAGTCGTGCCCTTAACTAAACTCTGGTCATGCGACCCGTTACACTCTACAACTCAAATAAAACCTTACATAAAGAGCACTACATTTTAACCTATCATTATTTTAAGGTGACACATTTTAACCATCGTTTCCCTTTTAACATTTGATTTATTATATTTTTAACCATTTTTTAATAACAAACAACCATGAATTTATGACAGAAAAATATGAAATCAACATCTCATTGAAACAGTTACAGAGTCGACAGATCGCAGACTAGATAGACTAACGGTCATGCTGGATGCTTTTGTTGTGCAAGAAGTTTCCTGTTGCATCAATTTCAGAAGTGTACATAAAGTATACTGTTGTAAATGTACTGTGCTTCTACATTATTCACTATTTTTCCAATCACACTGTTTTTGCAGATGTTTCAGCAGCAGGAAGAAGATCGCCTCAGCGTACTAAGGAATGCATTGTGGGTGCACTGTAACCATTTATCAATGCAGAGTGTGCAAGCTGATGAGGTGTGTGCAGCTGTTCTCACACATCTGTATGGGATAGACTTTCCAATATATTGTACTGTATTTTTTCAAATTCACTCTGGACAAATTGCTCTTTCAGTGCTATGAGGATGTGAGGAAAATGCTGGAAAAGTGTGACATCATCGCAGACAACAACTGCTTTGTGGAGATGAGAAGCACCGGCTCGACCCCCTCAGGTAGGCACCCGCCCAGCCGCCTGGCGGCTCTCCTGATGTGGATTTGAATATGTTCCAAGAGGACATTTTAATATTATCTCTCAGCTGCTGCTAAAAACTGTTTCACTTTTGGGATACAGGTGATAGAGGCATCGCCCCTGAAGCATTAGTCTTTTATTTATTTCTTTTCTTTTTTGAATTTCCACAGCTCCAATTGAATACCAGAATTACTACGAGGGGAATGCTAGAGACGACAGAAACGGCAGTGCTGGATTCGTAGGAGGAGTGATGAAAAAGTCAGAATTACACAATGGAAATCACTGTTACCAAATTAATGATGATGACGTTGATTATTTCGTAATGTCTTTTGTGTATTTCTTACCGAGTACTTTCCCCAATTTGTAGGTTTTCAAATCTTCTGCAGTCGAACTGTTCCAGTGGCTCCAAATTGAGCATCAATGAACCAGTTGCACAACCTGCTGGTATAGTACCAAAGTCATTCAAGTAACACTGCAGTTTCCAGAATGATGACAGATATGATTGTGAAAGCCACTTGCAACACAAGGTGTAGTAGAGAGCAACTATAAGTTACATACTGTAGTTATCATTCTTCACACTAGTGATTCACAACTAGGGCTCCTTGTACTCCAGGGAACTGGTTCCCAACCTGGGATTCCAGACCCCCACTAGGGGCTTCACGGGGGGTCGCAAGGCCTTCTTGATTGTAAGACAACTTTTTTTTAAAAGAAAAATTGTAGTTGGCCTACACCTCAGCATTTCATTCATTTCTGTGAAGAAAACTTAATGAAATTGTTATTTTAAAGTTTAGATAGTTATTTAAGATATAAATTCAGTTAAAACAACCAAAGAGCAAATAGAACAATGACCAAGCATCAGGGAGAAGAAAACACTGAATTTGTCACAAAGAAGTCTTGTTTTACACAAACTTCCAACAGTTATTGTGTTCACTGTTTGGGTTAATTATACAGTTTATCAGTTGTACTGTTATTGTTATGCATTGAATATAATATGAAATATCGCAAAAATATGGAACCACTGCTCCAAGGGGCACTTTGGCAGCTACAAGAGCTTATGTGGAAATATTATGGAGTTCAGCTAATTAAAAAGTTATGATTTGGTAAAAAAGAAAAACATATTCACATTTATGTGTTTGGAAGCAACATTATACACAAAATAGAATTGTAAATTTATGTGAGGCATGAAGTATATTTATTTGAAAAAAAGTCATCGGCAATTGCACGATCATGTTATGAAACAGTTATGAAATAAAATATGAATTTAATTTATATATCACACTTTAAAATACAGCGAAATCTCAAGGTGCGTCACATAAAGGGTAAAACAATCATAATACAACATTAAAACAATTTACACAGAAGCGCCATGCAATTAAAAGTGTTAAAATAGGATAAATAAAATTATAGACAAAATATTTCAAGACCCAAGTTACAAAGTAAATCAAATTAGAGACAGAATATTTAGAGACCCAAGTTTAAAAGGAAAACACAAACCAGAGCCCTAAGGGAAGGCTGAGAGAATACAATTTTACATATTTAACAACAGTCTCTCACTAAAATCCAGATTAAAGGTGCTATTGATACATTCAGCCACTAGTAGTCTCATTCTCCCTCCTCTGTTCCATTGCATTTACTTCACAACAAGTTGTTGCCAGGCACTTACTGTCAATCTCTGCCATTTATCGTGATACCAACGTCGTTTTACTATTGGCTCACAAGTCTTGTTAGAAGTGGGAACCAAACATCAGATATCTTCCACAGAGATAAACAAAACATGAATTTTTTGGACCCACAAATTTTTTTAAATGATTCAATCACAATCATTTTTTTTGAGAAAAAGCCATACTTTTATCCGGCACTTTCCTAAAAGCTCTGTAGATGTATTCTTTTTTTTTTTTTTTAATATTCATCCACATACAATTTTTTATCAATAAGACCTTTAAAGTGAGTTCAAATGAACACACTTGGAACGTGACAGGTGGTGTCGATTAAGGGTGACAGTGTTGACAGGGCTGTGAGGGTACATCAGCCAAAATAAGGGGTTGAGAACCACAGCTTTACGTCACCACCACCAACATCAAATAATTTGTTCAGCTTGCCAATGATCTGATGAGATGTTGTACTATCAGCTGAGTCGCTGGTTTGGGAAAAAAGTTGCACATTACAAGTGGCTTCACACAGTGAAGTGAACCAGTGCTGATAATGTCTGAATTCCTGTCAAACAGAAACATCAGAAGGAGTATACGCGTCCATTCCTGGGTTTCAGGGGTCCCAGCCGAGCAGTGACGGGTACAAGGTCGTGTACGACTATACGGCACAGGTCAGCTTCTACATGAGACGCATTCAAATGTTCTAATTCTTGTTCATTTTAAGGGACATCTGTTGACTGGATGTTTCTGTTCTTTTGTTCAGGGTGATGATGAGCTCTCTGTGTGTGTCGGGGACAATGTGGTCGTCATAGATCAGGGGGAGGACGGCTGGTGGAATGTGAAAAGAAATGGCCTTACTGGTTTGGTCCCAGGCTCTTACCTGGCCCAAGAATGAGTTTCCCTGACAGCCATATGTAGGACTACTACATTCGCTCATGTAATATTTTGTAAAGGTCTTGTCATTTCAAATTATAGTTTGATCTTATTTGTTGTTCATATTTGTGTTTTCGTGCATCATTAAAGCCCCTATGAGTAGCCCACTATGGTAGTATCATAAAAGACACTGTGGCAGAGATGCTGACTCACAGGGCTCATCTTGTTTTTTCTACAAATACTCACTCTGTTAGAATAATTTGAGAGACACTTTTATCACATAATAATCCTACAGACAGGGGCTGTCACATACAGTAGCACGAGACAGTGTTGAATGATGAATTATTTATTGCTATGGCACATATTCATATGACTTTGCCCTTACTGCTGGCGTGCTGAGAGCTCCTCATACCAATGACAGCTGGGAGATTACGTGATATTTTGCACAAGGTCACTGCACTAAGTTTATTCATATGCTACTGTGGTATTCTTGTTTATCTGCGGTCCTAAATGTTGGGCAAAATGTTTTATTTCTGTTGTTAGCCTGTATATAATTTCTATGTGTGGTTATTGTTTCTATTCTGAATGCTAAAAAGAATAATTGTTTGTGAATGGGCCTCTTTTGTATTTATTAATTCAATATGAAAGACGGTTATTTTCATGGTCGACTAATCTGTCGATTATTTTCTCGATTAATCGATTAGTTGTTTGGTCTATAAAATGGTGAAAAATGTCGATCAGTGTTTCCCAAAGCCCAAGATGACGTCCTCAAAATGTCTTGTTTTGTCCACAACTCAAAGATATTCAGTTTACTGTCATAGAGGAGAAAAGAAACCAGAAAATATTCCCATTTAAGAAGCTGGAATCAGAGAACTTTTACTTTTCTTTTCTTAAAAAATGAATCAAACCGATAAATCTTTTAGTAAAATAGTTGGCTATTAATTTAATAGTTGACAACCAATCAATTTATTGTTGCAGCTCTAACATGATCAACATTGTGTTTAGCCCCTGCTAACTAGAGAACCAGAACGGTCCAAACAAAGTAGGTGAAATGCAACTGGGCACTATTCTTGGGTCATGTGGCTGAGCAGTCAAGCGTATCTGGTTTCTCTGCAACGGGTGATACATTGCTATCTATCGAATAACCAAAGCGGAGTCTGTTTACCACCATTTTACAGTAAGAGTGTATAAAAAGGTCCACAATGGTTGTTTAGTGGTCACAAGATGTTCCAGAAGCAGATACAACTACATCTAGAGATTACAGTAAGAGCTATAATATAATATGCATGCGTGTGTGTGTGTGTTACATTTTGAGCCCATGGTTACCAAGTTTGCAGACGCAAAGCTACAAAGCATAAAAGATTAGAAACAGACGAAACCATCTCAGTGATTATGTGAACCTCTTACACCCCTCCTTCATGAGAAACACCTGACCTTTGACCTCTCTTTTTTGAGACTTATGAATATGAGCTTGGTCTGGACAGAGAGAAAGAAAAAAAAAATCACATTTGGTGGAGCAATTTCATCTCTTTGTAAAGATGAGAAATTTCTGTCAGAGAAGTTAAAGAGGACCTTTTGTGCTTTTCCCCCTTTCCTTTAGTGTGTTATGTAGTTTTTTTGTGCATGTAAAAGGTCTGCAAAGTTACAAAGTCCACGCCAAAGGGAGTTCCTCTCCCCTGCAGAAACACTGAACTGCCTGAAACGCCTTGCTTAAAGTCCCGCCTTTTCTTCCGTGATGTCACCAAGTAATACATTTGCATAATACCAGCCTAGCAGCTAGTTTGGCACGCCCTCAAACAAAGCTGAGTTTCAGACAGAGGGTGAAAAGAGGTGCTGCAGCACAGTCCGTATGAGCATGTAAGCATGTTCTAGTAGAAACCCAAAATACAAGTATGAACCGGAAAATAAGTGTAATAGGTCCTCTTTAAAACAATAAATCAGAAAACACATTTCATTTCAAACTTTCCCCACATTTTATTTACATTCTTGAGTCTTGCTATTGCTACATGTCAGCAAATCAAATTCTAAAACTACCATCAGTGGACTGTTCAGACAAAAACAAACAGAACAGCTAATAGGACAAAGTCTATCTCGAGTTGAGAAAGCATTACTACTACTACTCAAAAAGCTTGATTCTTAAAAGAAAGATCAGAAAAGCAGAAGCCGGTTAAGTTACACACTTTAGGGCTGTGGTGTCCACTATTTCTTAGTAGTAGAATAGTAATAGCAGTAGTAGTAGTGGAGGTAAAAGGTAAAATTCATTTAAATATAAAATATTCAAAGCCATACACATAGTGCAAACTAACATATGAGCAAATTACCCTGTCCGCACTTCACTCTATATAAAGAATGAGGTGCTGTCTTCACAGCAACAGAATGCTTTCTACATCTCATTTACTTTGACCTTTAAAGAATTTGGTCTATAGCTTTTTTTGGGGGGAAAACGGGTAAAATATATAACTCTAGTGTAGTTGGTGTTTAAGGTTAGTGTGGTAACAGATCATGCTCTCACCAATGACACGTATATTAATTCTGAAAGTGTGTCATGGTGTGTTAGTGTGTTATGGTGAGAAATGTGTTCTCCTTTATGCATAGGTGCCCCCTGTAATAAGAAGCTCATAGGTAGGATCTCTGCTTCTGCGGCACAGTACGATACCGGCACACAACATCCCCAGCATCTAGAAGAAAGAGACACCTTATTAGTGTTTTTGCTTTTTGAAATCTTTTTTATATACTTGTCAGTTACAACCACTCAGAAACTCTACTTTGTTTGGACTTCAGTATTATAGTACCAATAGTGAGATGGAAAACAAATAGAACCAAATAAGTTAAGGAATAGTTAAACATTTTGGGAATTATTTGCTTTCTTGCTGAGAGAGATATGAGAATATCAATACCATTCTCATGTCTGTATGGTAAATATGTAGTTGGAGCCAGGAGACCGTTAGCTTAGCGTAGCATAAAAACTATAGACGGGGGGAAAACAGCTACCCTGGCTCTGTCCACAGAAATCCACCTACCAGCACCTCTAAAGCTAATTTAAAACATTACATCTCATTTATTTAATCCATACAAAAAACAAAGTTTAAAAACAACAAGTTGTCGTTTTATGGGGTGTTATATGCCAGAAAATTTCTTGGCCGGGTGCAGAGCTAAACTAAGCTAAACTAAATGCTAAACTAAGCTAAGCTAATTGGCTGCTGGCTGTAGCATTACATTTGTCAGACAGACATGAGAGTGGTATTGATCTTCTCAAGCATGTAGAAAAATGATGTACGTGCTGTGATTTTTTAAAATCATACTGCAAGTTAAGTAGACATTTAGTAGTCGATACCGATACCAGTGAAATTCCACGAAAAACAAAACAATACATGCCGTGTACTTCAACATACACTCCTTTATTACCGTTTGCAAACTAGTTTTGGGGAATTTATTATTAATCCCTGATACGCCTCAAGTTTCTCGCCAAAAACTACATTTTACAAGATTACATATGAACACATCATGATAACGTTATAGTTTATCTCCACCCAATACTCACTTTTATTGAATAGAGCTTGAATGCATCATAATGTAATTCAATGCAACCTCTGTTAACGTTAGCTGTTAGCTCCGTTATTTAGCCAAGCAGGACTGTGCTGCCCACCGGCTGCTAACAGCTAACGTTACTAACTCTCCTCCTGACGATTTCAACATGATTTGTTGTTCACAACATAGCATTATCAGGGGAATTTGCTATAGTCCCCGGGATGACGGGACACTGCGGTACTGTAGAAAAACGAATACCGCCACATTTTCCGAATTTTGGCATCGACTTGGTACCGAAGTATCGGTTCTTGTGACATCCCTACTGCAAGTATCTCTTTGTTATAAAACACTAAAGATAACGCTGCTGACATTTATCTCATCATTTCACTACTTCAACTGGGAGCCTGCTGCTCAACATCCTAATAGAATTACAGTAAATGCAGCAAAGGTCCAGTAAATAAGAGAATACCGATTTTGCAGAAAACCGGTGATGTCCTACAAAACATGGTATCTTGATGAAAGTTACATACCTGGATGGCAGCAAATGTCAGTGCAGTCCAGATGACATACATCATGATCTCCTTCAACTTCTTCACAACCAGAGCCTCACAACCCTACACACACACACACACACACACACAGAATATGTTCAAACATACAAACCTGTAACGAGTCACTCCTCTTTAAACATAAGAGGTATTTGGTATGAAAACGTAACACATTTAGAGGTTGTTTTACCTCTTGGTAGAGATCTTCAGGATGAGTGAGGGACCCTGTGCAGCTTCCAACGTTAGTTTGGCAACAGCTGATGGGTACGCTGTTATTTTTGGATTCTTCATACCAGTGTGTATTCTGCCAGTCTGAGTAATTGTGGATCCCACAACACTGAAGCTGTAACAATGAAAACAGTTAACTATTTTCTCAGTCGGGACAAGTGTAACAGAAATGCAGGTGAAACAATAATATCATTATATCTGATTTACAGAGGAGACATTCTGTCCTCACCTGTCTCTGAATGTAGTCGATGGCACGGCTCTGTGCATTGCTGTTGGTGCCATTGTACTCATCATACACTTTCTTGATAGAAACATTAACTTCATTTTCAACCTGCCAATGGTCAAGAAGGGTGAGATAAACATGTGATGATGACACATCTCCGTGAACGCTACAAACCAACATGATTGCGAACACAAGCAGATTAGATCAGGTTATCTATGTTTAACAGACTGTTCCTGTGGACGTTATTTGGAAGATCTGCTGGGTCACAAGATAAGTATCAAATAAGGTCAAGACAAACAAACACGCACTGGCTTGTCTTCGACTTACTCACCTTTGCTCTGTAAACATATCCGAGAACCACCACTGCCACTTCCGTCATGAAAACCAGCAAGAGAATGACGACAAACTGTGGATTGAATTTCAAGCTGTAAGATGTAGAGACAACAAACACTCGCACGCATATTTAGTTGACTGTCTGACACTTGCATGTTCAAGTTAGACAGATTACTATGACTTGTGAGAAA
>CAKAKR010036147.1:20811-37681 GCA_916700685.1 Adelosebastes latens | reverse complement strand
TATCATACAAAACTCAAAACTACAAAACCTAAGGATTCCATCGGTACCAACCAGGTCATTCTAGCTTGTTGCAAAGGAGGCTAATAACATTGCAAACTTGCGCTAAATTTTGGCGAGGAAAAACTGTCATGGCCATTTTCAAAGGAGTCCCTTGACCTCTGACCTCCAGATATGTGAATGTAAATGGGTTCTATGGGTACCCACGAGTCTCCCCTTTACAGACATGCCCACTTTATGATAATCACATGCAGTTTGGGGCAAGTCATAGTCAAGTCAGCACACTGACACACTGACAGCTGTTGTTGCCTGTTGGGCTGCAGTTTGCCATGTCATGATTGGAGCATATTGTTTTATGCTAAATGCAGTACCTGTGAGGGTTTCTGGACAATATCTGTCATTGTTTTGTGTTGATAGTTGATTTCCAATAATAAATATATACATACATTTGCATAAAGCAAGTGTATTTTTCCGCTCCAATGTTGATAATAGTATTAAAGATTTGACAAATCTCCCTTTAAGGTACATTTTGAGCAGATAAAAAATATGCAATTAATCACGATTAAATATTTTAATCGATTGACATCCCCAATATTTAATGTACTGTTTAGCTGTAAAATGAGAAAGTTTGTGACCCAGCCGCCATGTTGAGATCAGTTGAGGAAATACCAAGCACCGCCCACCAGCCGGAGCAAACGTTCTCATTTTACAGCTAAACAGTACACTACAAGATGATTCTGAAAACATTTGAGGAGAGAAATAGACATTACAGTACCACAATATTGATTCATATTTGATCAGTGCTGCCTAGTTTGACCACTTGATTGGAGTTTGCGCCTCCATTGAATGAACAGCCAATAGGAACACTCTCTCTCTGAAATGACCTGTGATTGGTCAAAGTCTCCCATCACAGGCTAGATGTTCTAAAGCCTGAAAACAGAGCCATGAGGAGGAGCAGAAGTCTAGTTTTCTCTCAGAACAATTGAATTACAATATGCTGAAAGGTTATTATGGCATTTTTGCACAATGATGACAAAAACATTCTGCCTACTGTCACTTTAACGAATGACTGGATCCGTAACTTTTCCAGTGAGATTTGTAGATCCTTACTGAAACGCTGATATTTGTGCCTCTTTTATAACAGGATTCATCATTTATTGACTGGGGACACATTAGGAAACAAAGGACTGACAGATTGCTGTTGAAGACATTTAGCTGTTCACATTCTGAACTCTTATCACAGCAGCATTTTGTACGCTAATTTGGCGACTGCTGTCATCCACGACTTATCGCGCAAACGAGTTTTCAGAAAACCTGCTATTGGTTTTCATCTGTTCCCACAGCTCTATCCACACCTCAATTACGGCTGCGTTACCTACTGTACAGGGAGGCAGATTAAACAAACTAGTGAAGGCACGTCTCGGGGGGACATGTGGGTGTCAGTGGAATCACAAGCAGGGTAATCACTTCAGAGAGCCAGAGGGAAAGAGAAAGGGAGAGAGAGAGAGCGAGAGACAGAGACGGAGCATGCCGAGCCTGTTAGTGGCTTCAGATCACAGGCCATCTTCAGTGAGTGGATGAGAATGCCAAACATGTCCCACAGGGCTCCCACTTTAAATAGCGAGAAGGAAACCTCTCGGAAATCCTTTTCCTTTTGGCAGTCTGTGATCGCGAGGGCCCTCAGGAGCTATTTGTGCGCGACTGTGTGTACAGTGTGCACGGTTATACCCCAACACACACAATGGAGGAAAAAAAGCACCAGACATGCCACACATGTAGACAAGTATATACAAACACAGACACATGTTACATATAGTGTATGCATACCCACAGACATGTCATGCCATGCTGCGTGCACACATCAGCAGCCCACACATGGATTCACATGATCATGTAACAAAGAGCAGCAAGCTGTTTACAGTTGGCCTCCAAACTACTGTTTGCTTTTATACTATATTACCCTCAATGTAAAGGACTAATTCATAAAAGAGTATAAAAACACAAGACTACATAATGAAACTGGCACGTCATTACTGTATGTGTGACATTAATTCATTACTGGATTAATTGTTTAGACTATAAAATGTCCATTATGATTTCCTACTATAGCCAAGTTGACACATTCAGACAGCTAATTTATTTTTTAACCTACAGTCCAAAATATTAATATATGATATTCAGTTCACTGTAATAGAAGACAAAGGAAACCAGCTCAATTTCACAATGGAGAAACCAGTTCCTTTTTTTTTTTGCCTTTTTCCTTAAAAACGTAAACTGATTCTATTAAAATAGTTGAAGATGAATTATCTATCAATTAACTTAACGATTAAAGCTAGGGTTGGTAATCTTAATAAACCAGCAAGAGTACACAAGATTTTAAAAAGGATCCAACCGCATATAGACTGCAGGACAGGACAGAGAAATCTCTCCTGAAGAGGGGCATGTATATTTCTTCTATAAAAGGGTCAGTGTAAAGATGAGGTGGAAGAACACGGTTTTTAAGCTTGTCTTTAGATTTTATTATTTTATTTCATTTTATTTATGTATTTCTTTTTCTTAAAATGTAACAATTTTATTGTATTTATTTATATATTTTTTCCAGAATGTTTTTGTTTTCTTGGCGATAGCTTTATAAGCAAGCTCTATATACAGGCCCCCCTTTAGTTTACGTGTTGGGTAGGAGTGTGTGTGTGTGTGTCGGGGGGAGTGGGGGTGGGGGGTTAAGTCAGTTTGAAATAGAATGTGTCATATTGTATGTCACCTTTGTATGACTGATGTGTATATTGTAAAAAAGAAATTGCTAGTCATAAAAAACACGATCCAACTGAAAACCCCATCCAGTGGTGCTAACTGTTTTCCAGTGAAAGTAGCTATCAGCACTAGCTCCAAAAGTCCCTAAATCTAGCGAGGAAGTTGCCAAGTCGTCAACACTGACATTCGGCTGACTATCAATGGACATGAGGAAAACAAATATTGTATTATATATTAAAGTAAATATTCACATTTAAGAATCTAAAACCAGAGAACCTTTGCTTAATCTGATCAATTGACTAATGGCTCAATCTACAAATCATTTCACCTCTATTGTCATTATCAATAAGAATATATGACACAAAAATGCAAAATACTCGCCTGCGGACATTATATGTCTAGGGCTTTTCTTGTGAAAGGTAAAAACAGAAGAAGTGGATAAACGTGATTAGTTAATGCCTTTATTCGCGGTGCACAAGCTCAGAAAAATCAACCTTTTTCCGGAAAAACAGTATGGTGCTTTTTCGCCGCAAAATATTCGCGTTCTGTTTGAAAGTATTCATGTTTAATTATTATTATTAATTGCACAAAAACAAAAAAACAAAAAAAAACGTCCCCGGTATGTAAAGGCCTTTAGTCTGTCCTTTTTTTTTCAATTAAAGGAACAGTGTGTAACATTTCGGGGGATCTACTAGCAAAAATGGAATATAATATATGTTTTCATTAGTGCATAATCACCTGAAACGTTGTTTTCGTTAGCTTAGAATGAGTCCTTCATATCTACATAGGGAGGGGTCCTCTTTACAGAGTCCGCCATGTTTCTAAAGTAGCCCAGAACAGACAAACTAAATACTGGCTCTAGAGAGAGCCTTTCATGATTTTACTTTACCTGAAGGCCACCGTAGTTCTCTGACACGCTTGTAAAACTGGGGTAACGTGAGTGAGCTGCAGAGTGCAAAACCGTGGTACCGCCAGCTGCCATCTGACTACTGTTGCTACTAAAGTAATGTTATTATGGTAAGGATGGCCTCTGAGTGAGGCGAATGGCGTTACCAAAATTACTAAAACTTAAACTTAAACTCTGCGGCTCACGTTATCGCAGTATTGGAGAGGGAGGATTGAGCTGAGGGGTACACAGTTGGTTGCAATCTGCAACCACACCACTAGGTGCCACCAAATCCTACACACTGCTCCTTTAAATAAAAAAGAAAAGCTAAAAATAATTTGATAAAATTGAAATACTAAAATACAATAACTAATACATTTCACTTTGTACATTATATGTACTTAATTCCACAACCACACTAATAGATGTCGCCACATCCTACACACTTTACCTTTAATTGATTCAGTGAGTAAAAAAATTACTATTCACACAAGCACAAGGTGAAGTGATCACAGGTCATTTCAGAGAGAGCGTTTTTATCGAGCATTTCTATTGGCTGTGTTCCGGTTGGTGGGCAGTGCTTGGTATTTCCTCAACAGATCTCAACATGGCTGCCGGGTCACAAATTTTCTCATTTTACAGCTAAACCGTGCACTACAAGATGATTCTGAAAACATCTGAGGAGAGAAATAGGCATTACAGTAACAGAATATTGATTCATATTTGATTACCGCTGCCTAGTTTGACCGTTTGGTCGGAGTTCGAGAGTGATCGACAGCCGGCTCATAGATGTCAGCTGGACGGCAGACGCCAGATCAGCTCTTACTGCTTGTTTTCCTCCGATCTGTGAAATCTTGCAGATGCCGTTAGGACCACCGGAGGACACCGGAGGAGACAGAGGCACATGATTTTTTTTTCAGATTACCTGTCTCATGCACTACTGTCACGATATAGTGACTGTTTTTTAAAAACTTTTTATAAACATATTTGCTCCAATTCTACCCACTGCTGCTTTAAATGGTTAATTGATTATCCAAATAGTTGTCAATTAAAGGTACAGTGTGTAGGATTCTGCAGCATCTAGTGGAGTACCCCTTCCGCTCACTTCTCCTTTTCCAAGACTGTGGTAAAGTGAGCAGCCGAGTGCAAAACCATGGTAACGCCGTTGGCCTCACTCCATACCATAATACCCTACCATAATAACACTACTTTAAAAGCAACAGAAGTCAGACGGTGGCTGGCGGTACCATAGTTTTGCACTCTACGGCTAACGTTACCGCAGTTTCACAAGCATGTCAGTCCTGATACCGATAGCGATACCTGGGCTTTGGGTATCAGCCGATACAGAGTACCAATCCAACACCAGTGTTTAATTGATAAGCTGTATGCCTCACTGTGTGGAAGTGACTGGGATCATTCTTTTATCTGTAAGGCAACAGTAGGCTTGACTTAAATATTGCTTTTTTAACTTAGAACAAAATGTGACAAATAAACACATAGAATGAATTGTTACTTATTATTAAAATAAGTACATACGCCAGCAACTTGGTAAAAAAAAATGAAAAATGAAAAAGAACCTGTTAAAACCTTAAGAACACATTTTAATCTAGCAACAAATTGGTCAAAACTTAAACAGGAATTTAAATTCCAGTCTATAATGTATATAGTATATAAACATAGAATTGAATGGATTGGCCCCATTGTTACCTATACCCGATCCAACTGTTTGAATCAGTATCGGCCCGATATCCGATCCGGTATCGGTGCATCCCTAGTAGAAACATGGCAGAGTAACAAGGTGGACTCCATGAAGAGGACCCGTTCCCAAGTAGATATGAAGGGCTCATTCTAAGCTAATGAAAACACGATTATTAGTGTCAGGTGATTGTACACTAATGGAAATATAGTTATGAATATCATATTCCATTTCTGCTAATAGATCCCTCTAAATGTTACACACTGTCCCTTTAAGTCGATTTTATAATCAACTTAATGTTTTCAGACTAAAGTTATCCCACTTGAACTGAAAGAATTGAACAGTCTTCGAGTCCTTGTGTTTCATTAAATATACCTCAACACACTCGTCTCTAAAGCATCCTTCTTCTACTATAACGTCTTTCTTGTTGGGTGAGAAAATGATTCTACAAAGTGTAACAATGTAAAGCTCCTCAGTGCGTCGGTAACTTTTTCCTCTTAACCGTCTTACTGTATGATAATAGACACAAGTGCAGAGTCTTTTACAATGCTTCACATCAATAATTTCACACATCTGCGTCGGAAGTAAGCATTTTCAATTTTGCGACAATACTTCAATTGGCTTCTTGAATAATACAGGACAGCAACTGAAGCAACATCGTATTTACCCCTGTGGAGATGATCGCAAATACTTTCGAACTATTTCAGCTGGGCATAAAGGAATCATGAAAGGCCTCACCGCTCCCCAGCGTCCCTTTGCGTGGGGAATGGAACCAGAGCCTTAATATCAAAACTTCAAATAGTTCCTGTAGAACCAATGCAATGGTGACGGGGCGGGAGGGGGAGTTCATTTACACTTTACTCACTTTCTTTCCTTTCATTCCTTAACCCTCAGAAGTGTCTCTTCTCTGTTACATCGAAAGTCAAAAGAAGGACTGAAGAGAAAATCTTTTCTTCTTTTCTTTTTTTTTTTTTTAAAGAAGCACATTCCCTGTGAGCTATAGAGTCTTAGAATGGTTAGACAATTTAATTGGATAAAAGGAAAAGATTAAAGAGGCCCTGACTCTGTTCCATAAATAATTGATTTCTAATGTATTTGTAGTGGCAGTGAGACGCTGTTGTTTGGGAATGGGGGATGTTGAGTGGCAGAACGCTTCAGATTTCCCTCAGTCTTTGCCTTCTTTGTTTTTTCATGCCGTGATATTGAAGCAGCATGAAAGGCAGAGAGGGAGCACACTTGCAGCTCAATTTGATCTTACATCGTCAGAAATCAAAGATCGTGCATGTAAAGAAGGATCGCAAGGAACTTTTTTTGTGGGAGACCAAACTTTTCACACTATGTTACTAAAGAATACAATTCTGCTGGTGCAACCCTTGCAAAGCCCAAAGGCAAAGCCGGCAACTGTAGCTCATATCCAAAACTAATAAAAGAACCACAAAATCCATTTTGGGACTTCAACTAAAGTTTTGTGCTTGGATTAAAATATCCGATAGATATGCTGGTAAAAACACAAAGACACATTCAACTGCTGCATATGTTTCAATATCAACAATGCTAAAAGGAATGCATTATAACTAGGGCTGTCAATCGATTCAAATAGTTAATCCCGATTAATCGCATGATTGTCCATGATTAGTTGCAAATAATCGTAAATTAATCACACATTTTTTATCAGTTCAAAATGTGCCTTAAAAGCAGGTTTGTCAAGTATTTAATCCTCTTATCAACATGGGAATGGGCAAATAGGATGCGTCATGTAAATGTATGTATATACGTATTTATTATTGGAAATCAATTAACAACACAACACCATGACAGATATTGTCCAGAAACCCTCACAGGTACTGCATTTAGCATACAAATGTGTTCAAATCATAACATGGCAAACTGCAGCCCAACAGACAACAACAGACAGCCTTTTGGTGCCCTAGGCGAAATTTGGATTTGGAGGCCCCCCCTGCCGCTGCTGGCGGGTACCCATAGAACCCATTTTCATTCATATATCTTGAGGTCAGAGGTCAAGGCACCCCTTTGAAAATCGCCATGCCAGTTTTTCCTTACCAAAATTTAGCATAAGTTTGGAACGTTATTTTGCATCCTTGGCAACAAGCTAGTATGACCTGGTTGGTATCGATGGATTCAACAGGTTTTATAGTTTCATATGATGCCAGTATCTGCACTTTAGCTTACAAACTGAGCCGCTACAACCTAAAAACCACAAGTTGCATTATTGTGTTAAAGAAATCAGTTTCATTAAAACTAATTTGCATCAATGCGTTATTATCGCGTTAACTTTGACAGCCCTAAAATAAATACTGCATATGCATAAAGCAGCATATGTGCCCACTCCCTTGTTAATAAAAGTATGAAATACTTGACAAATCTCCCTTTAAGGTACATTTAGAACAGATAAAAAATGTGCGATTAATTTGCGATTAACTATGGACAATCATGCCATTAATCGCAATTACTTAAAATATAACTAATAGAGATGTGGCTAAAACTAATTATCTTGCTCTACTGCACATTTTTATTAGGCTTCAAGTGTTTCCACCCACTAATGCAGCATTAATTTATTGTGACACCGTTAAAAAGGTGGGCCGAACAAAAAGGTACCAAGTTCGATAACTCCTTCACACTTAATTAAAGACATAAACAATAGGTCAGCGAGTGGTTAACAGCAGAACAGAAGTCTGTCGAACACATTAGGAGTGTAACTGCCAGCTACTGAACTGCCAGAGGCCACGATTTGTGTGCCGTTTCATCTCTTTCTCCCTCTAGGTTAATCTACTTTGTTGCTTCCGATTGCCCTCCGTGCAGCCTGACAATGCTGTGGCCTTCAGTTGCCTTAGTATGACAAGAGAAATAGCTGTCATCGCCGCATTTCAATCTCCCAATGCCTCTTTCCTAACCCCTGCCTTTAATCTCATTCCCAATGTCAGCAAATAGCAATCTGCAGAACTGCTGCGGCGATGGTGGAGGATGGAGGAGAGGCGAGCCTGTGCCACTAAGCATTACGGTTCGGCCTGTCAGGGCCCGCGGCGGCGGAGCGAGGGGGGCTGAGTGTAGGTTACATGTTTTAGAAGCAGGTTGGTGGGAGCGACATGGAGGGGTGCCAGGAAGAGCGAATGGGGTGGAAGAGAGAGAGAGGCAGGGAACAGGTGAGCGTGTGTGCAGCACAGTATTGTGGGCAAGCTGCGAGTTCAAAAGATGTCGGCGTGTTTATATGCTGTTCATCCGTGCGCACCCGCGTGCTTGCAACGATGTCTGCGTTTGCGTGCATGAGCATGCGGATGTCTACTCATTCCTGAGGTCAAACGCTCACTCACAAATGAAATCTAGCAACGTGAGTGCCCGGAAGCCGCAGCTGGGCTCGCACGGCAGCTGATCTTGCAAGCCTCAGTGGAGCTGTCTCAACGAGGCAGGATAGCAAGCGCCGAGCCTGGCGGGGGAGGAACGGGAGGGGGAGGAGGGGAGGAAGAGGAGGGAAAAGGGGGGGGGGGGAGGTTGAGTGGTCACCTCACGTGAACTGCTGCCAAAAAGCGGGCTTCTGTCGCCGGGAAGAGAAGCCCCATGCTGGCACGCTGCATCAGCTGAGAAACTAGAAAGCAGCATTGCGAGGTCAGCGGCAGTGCTGGGACGAGATAATGAGAGAACAGAAATGGCAAAGAGGACCCATAAACTATGCTAAAAAAACGACTTCATGTTTTATAAAACTGCCCCCAATGCTCAAAACAGTAACAAATATAATGAAGTATTGAAAACGCCAACCAATTACAAGCAAGATGATGACATAGCATAAAAAAGATCTCATTCATAAAAGAACGGAATTATAGACAGTTTACAGAGAAACGCTGGAGGTTTTTGTATAATTTCTTCAAATTTGTAGATTTACAATCAAAGAAAGCAACATTATTTACATGATAAAAAGGGTCTTGGAAGTCAAATCCGCAGCCTCAATGACATACATACTGCGTTTCTCTTATAAAGGCAGCTATGATGGATCATCCGTGGCTATTGTGTTGTATAATCTAGTCTTTTGCAGTCGTACGTTATAATCCACTGTAGGTGGTATAGTGATGCATGGGGATTTAGACTAGTTGCCATGTCACCAGACGGCCTCGTATGACGCCCCCCTGCCCCTGGGTGGTCGCTGACCTCCTTCCAGCAGCATTATGCTCTTGTGTCTCACAGGGACTGCTGCAACGTACATATACACACACAAAGTATAGCGCAGTGCAACAAAGAGGCAACACTAAATCCTCTGATAGTGAAAGAGGAAATAGGCTCTTCAAACTAAAGGTTATATGAGGAGATTACTGTGGGGGAAAAAACACTGGAGGCAGGTTCAAACAAAAATCCACTGTAATCATATTGTAGGTAAAGGACAACTATTCTATTGCTTTTTCTATCAGTGTCAAAGTGGAATTAAAGGTACAGTGTGTAGGATTTGGAGACTTTACTACTTTTCTAGGTTTTCTATCAGTGTAAATTGAATATATTTGGGTTTGGGATTGATGCTCAATCAAAACAAGCATTTTGAAGACTGGGCTTGTGGAAATTGTATTTTTCACTCACTGAATCAATTAATGGTAAAGTGTGTAGGATTTGGTGGCACCTAGTGGTGTGGTTGCAGATTGCAACCAACTGAGTACCCCTCGGCTCACTCCTCCCTTTCCAAGACTACGGTAACATGAGCTGCCAAAACCCTAATGCCGTTGGCATACGGCGGCTTTCAGGTAACGTAAAAATGCAAAAGTTTCTCTCTAGAGCCATTGTTTGGTTTGTCTGTTCCGGGCTACAGTAGAAACATGGCGGAGCAACATGGAGGACTCCGTGAAGAGGACCCGCTCCTTATGTAGATATGAAGGGCTCATTTTAAGCTAACGCAAACACAGTGATTCTTAGTTTCATATGATTGTACACTAATGAAAACATAGTTACGAATATTATATTCCATTTCTGCTAATGGATCCCGTGAAATGTTACACACTGTTCCTTTAAGTAGATATAATGTACAAAATACAATGTATTAACTTATTGTATTTTAGTATTCAAATTTGATCAAATTCTTTTTTTTTTTTTTTAGTTCAAAGGACCAGTGTATAGGATTTAGTGGCATTGAGTGGTGAGGTTGCATATTGCAACCAACTGAATACTCCTCTGCTCACTCCTCCCTTTCCAGGCGTGTTGGAGAACTACGGTGGCCTTCAGGTAATGTAAAAACACGAAAAGCTCTCTCCAGAGCCAGTGTTTGGTTTGTCCGTTCTGGGCTACTGTAGAAACATGGAGGACTCTGTAAAGAGGACCCGCTCCCTATGTAGATATGAAGGGCTCATTCTAAGCTAACGAAAACACAATGATTCTTATTCTCAGGTGATTGTATACTAATGTAACCATAAATATGAATATTATATTCCCCATCTTCCAATAGATCCCCCTAAATCCTACACACTGCTCCTTTGACTATTTAATTGCATGTCACATGTTTGATTTGGCAAAACCTGTGGTTACTGTGGCACAGCAAGTATTAGAAAACAGCATTCAGAGAAATTCAAGAGAAAGTTGTGTATCTGTTTACAGAGCCAAATAAAGTCACATCTTATTAATATTGCAACCATGATCTGACTTCATGCTACATGCGCTGTTGTGTTTTGTAGAGAGCCATCCTGTTTTTCACCAGTTGAATGCTTTAAATGTGAAAAAGCTGCAGTAGGAAGTGTTGGGTTAGCATTAGCATTACTAACTGAACAGTTAGCAGTGTGGCTGACATCAATGAGATCAAATGAACAACAGTAACGCTGGATTACATGCATCATTTCCTATGAATCCCTTGTGCATTGTAGGCAATTTGAATTCAGGGCGGGAATGTTGGACTCCGCCACTAGCAAAGAAAACTACTATATAGAGAGGTCATTAAATAATGTAAATACACTGACTAGCTATTGCTGAAAAAATTCCAACTGTAAATAGGTTCAAAAACAGGGTTTGATTAAATGTAGGGCTGTCAAAGTTAACACGATAATAACACGTTAACACAAATTTGTTTTAACGTCACTAATTTATTTAATGCATTAATGTAATTGATCTTTCGGAGGTTGTAGCGGGCTCATGTTTTAAAGCTGGAGTGAACATACTGGTATCATATGAAACTAGAAAACCTTAGGAAACCATTTGTACCAACGAGCTTATCGGGAAGGAGGTTAATAACGCTCAAAACGTACGCACATTTTTGGCAAGGAAAACTGTCATGGCAATTTTCACAGGGGTCCCTGTCTGACCTCCAGATCAGTGAATGTAAATGGGTTCTATGGGTACCCACGAGTCTCCCCTTTACAGACATGCCCACTTTATGATAATCACATGCAGTTTGGGGCAAGTCATAGTCAAGTCAGCACACTGACACACTGACAGCTGTTGTTGTCTGTTGGGCTGCAGTTTGCCATGTTATGATGGGAGCATATTGTTTTATGCTAAATGCAGTACCTGTGAGGGTTTCTGGACAATATCTGTCATTGTTTTGTGTTGTTAATTAATTTCCAATAATAAATATATACATTTGCATAAAGCAAGCATAGTATTAAATACTTGACAAATCTCCCTTTAAGGTACATTTTGAACAGATAAAAAATGTGTGATTAACTATGGACAATTAAATATTTGAATCGATTGACAGCCCTAATTAAATGAAAATATGAAAGATTATAACTTTTTGTTTTACTCTTTAATGTGAAGTACTTTGAGCTGCATGGAAATGTCTTTACATTTAAATGTATTATCATATGGTACCTGCATGTTTACAGGAACTTTTGTTTTTTTTCATATACACACCAACAACATTAAAAATGAAACTGACTTTAAAGGTACACCTTCATGCACTAAATAGAAACAGTTAGCTGTATTGGGGGAGACGGTTGGCCAAAGGCATTCGGAGACTGTGGAGGTGGAGCGTGGTGGGGAAGCGGGGTTGCGGGGGTGGGGTGGGGTGGGGTGGGGTGTCTTTTTAAACCAGCAGAAAGGTTTTACTCTGACACACATCCCACTTGTTATGACATGTAGAGGCACATCTAAAAGCAAACTCCTAAGAGGTTGCTGAGGGCGACCTCAGTAATATGCAAATGAATTCCACCAGAGTATCTTAGACAATGCACAAAGCTGTCTAAACTGGAAGCCTATTAATACATTAAGTTATGATGCTGTTAAAAAGAAACAGAGGCGGCTCCACAAGAGCACACTGTGTGAACCTAAACTTTTTTCTGACCCAATTACCTTAGTTGATCTGTTCTGACTCCTCTGGCCTGTACTGTTACTGGAGCTCCACTGCCATTTGTATCTCTTCCAAGATTCCTCATGAACATTTCATGCGAGGTGTCTTATAAATTATGAGGGCTTCTCCAGCTGACATTATGAGGGAAAATGGCAAAGCCTGCCTTTTCTTCTCCGGCTCTTATCATAAAACAAAGGCTGGCTCAAACCAGGAGGAAAGGCTTTGCAGACAGCTCAGAGTCCTGCGTGGAGTACAGTATGCCCAAATGAATCTCTCTGCTTATTTCCAGTGACTGTCTTTCTACCATCTGATAATAACATTACAAAAACATTTATGCCACTGTTCAAAAATAACATAAATATTGATTGGATATTAAACTTTTTTCTCAATTCTATACAGCGGAATACTGAAAGTCTGGGAATGCATGAAGGAATCCTCAACTTGTCATTTTTATATTAAAAAGAAGAAATAAAAACAGATTCTCTGCGGCAGAATGAACTACACTGCATAAGTATCATCATCACTAATTGTAAATAATGCAAAGCATCTCATCCTTTCAATTATTCAGCTTTATGTCCCGGTTTTGCTTGACAGAAATGTAGTGATGACAAAATATTGTAAGTTCCTCTGATGCACAAATGCCAAGGCATCTGTACTGTGAGCTGAGTAGCTGTGTCTTATTAGATTTCCACAAACACAGTACACCTACGCGCCAACCTAAGTGGATTAAATATGACGGATGATGACATTTGGAGAAAAGGCTCTTTCAGATTACTCAAATCTAATCTGGAACTCTAAATCAGGACTAATCAGTTGCTTTGCAAAGAAGCTTCAATCACAGGAGGAATTTCTGGCTTGCAAACTGGGTTTCTCGCAAAGAAAAGCCGTTCTTTTATAGTGAATCATTTTCAGGTTTTCTACAGTTTGAGCAGTGCTCGTGTTTGAGAAGCGGTTGTGCCACAAAATAAAAGTCTTCAATAGTGCAATTTACTGGACTGAAGTTGTTGTAAAAAGAGCGTGATAATGTGATAAAGTGTAACTACAGATGGATCTCCGTACTGAAAAGTTTCCTTGTGACATCACAGAGCCGGAGTGTAACGTTAATTCAATTCAATTAACCCCCCCTGGACCAATGAAAGCTCACTTTCAGATTAGAGGCTCATCAAAGACATTAGTGACACCAATAAAACTTTTGCTATAGGAAGACAATGATCCAGTCCAATAGCGCGCTAGAGATCGCAGCCCCACTTTGATTAATCTTGTTAATTACTAGCCTTAGGGTTGCTGGCCTTCTTCCCCCTGTACCCCGCTAAAAAAGAACAGGCTTGTGTGCCATTAGATTCTTTGTAATTACAAAAGGCTCATGCTCTGGGACTGATTATCCCTCAGATATACAGTGAAGAACATGCCGGACTAAAGTAACGTTACTGCGGCGGCCACGTATATGTGCATTATTCAGCGGGGGAGGACAGGGGCTCTGTGGGTTTGCAGAAGAGCATGTGCTTGAACTCCCTCCTAATGAGTCCCTGCAGTCACCTCAATCTTTTTAGGCTCATCCTCTTTCTATCTCTCAGTGAATTCAGCTGTCGCCTTGTTTAACCACATGATGACCCTCCTCACTCACCTCCCTT
This sequence comes from Adelosebastes latens, assembly GCA_916700685.1. NCBI lineage: Eukaryota > Metazoa > Chordata > Actinopteri > Perciformes > Sebastidae > Adelosebastes > Adelosebastes latens. The sequence goes on along the minus strand of CAKAKR010036147.1, from coordinate 23,453 downwards.
CCCCCTACCCTCCACTCCAGTAACAGCCAGCCGCTGTCAGCTGGGGACGCACACGCTATCCCTAACTTGTTCTGGCTACCTCAGCTCACATATGACCCATTTCTCAACTCCTGTGTCCTTGTTTCGCTAGCCTTCAGCCACTCAGCCTTATAGTTGGCAAACGGTGGCGACTGCATGCATGCATGGTATAGCAGAACGCAGAGTTCAAGCCAGGACTGCATCGCTGTACGCGTTCACCCAAAAAAATGAGGCCAACGAGGCTTTGAGGGCCGTTCCCTCTGTAAAATGACTACACTTTGCTTAAGCCAGCAGATCCATTTGACCTACGTCTAATGTGGACCAATTAAGGTCTTTACATCAGCGCGCACCAACGTGGAGCCGAATATCCCTTAATACCAGTTAAATACATGTCCCTGTAGCTATAATACACCTACACATGCTATCGTGGTGTGCTGTGTGATTATGAGCTGATATAAAGCCTGCTCCAGAGTCCTATTGAATGTATTGAGCGAGGTATCTAATGGGCATGGGAATTAATTCCAGGGCAAAGGGGATTAAAGGCTAGAGAAGAGAGCAGCAGAGGGATGGCACTCGCTGGCAACGGAGGTTACAGAGGGCGGAAAAATAGAAATGAAACATAGAATCCTTCTCTTTTCAATCCAATTTTGTGAAATAGTATTGAAATTGGCATTTTGTTTAATCCTGGTTATATATATATATATATTTATTTTATTTTTTTTTAAATGAGAAAAAAATGAAGTATCAAGTGCTTCAGACAAAAAAATGGGAGAGAAATACTGTAAAAAATACCGCTGGACAATCAAACAAGATACCGAGTTTTATCAAAATCAGGATGTTTCATCTGTCCAAAGCCTTTATCTCTCGTTCTCATTATACCCCGAGCAGGAGTCGTGCCTTATCCTTTGATCACATTGATATAGTTTTGAGTCTCTACCTTGAGGACTGCTAGACTGGTAGATACGCTGCTGTGTCTACACATGGAAATCCACAGATAAGAAGTACCAAGAACACTAGGCTAGCCTCGTCTGTATCACACACACCTGCACTGTACTCCATAACCTCGAGACATTTTCCAAAACATTGTTCTTGCGATACAAAACTAACTTTGTGGGTCACTGGGTGGGCTAATCTAGGAAACCTTATGCCAGTATTATTCTATTAACCCACTATCCCACATTGTTTTGTTCCTCTATGTGGCGTGGGGTTGGTTTTGTAGCTCTCCAGACTAATTGACGAGCCTGTTTGTTTCTTCTTTTAGTCTGGTGACTAATGAGATCATACTACCTGTGCTAATGTTTTCAGAACTGCTTCTGTAATGTATCAAAAATGATACTTGTGTGTGTGTGTGTGTTTGTGTGTGTGTGTGTGTGTCTGCAAAGCTTTCCCCAGTAGTGTTATGAGAATCTAACAGTGACTCATGGGCTAATTTTAGTCACTTTGCTACTCTCACCTATGAATGCCACATCGTGATGTGACTGTTATTATGTCAGAGACGCTCACAGCAGAGGATATAGGACCACTTATAGCAGGATGACCTTATACTTTTGTAGGGTAGACCACAGGCTGCAGAAGCAGGGAAGCCAGGGGGGCCACCGGCTAGATAACTTTTTGGACTCAGATATAATACTTTTATGAACAAAAGCCTGAATTGTATCTGTGTTTTATCTCAAAACTTGTACTTTAAACGAGCCAAACAATATTGGTCACCATCACCCACTCTCTGTGACTGCTGTGTGCAATTTGACTTACCTATCACGTGCATAGTTTATTAACAACGTTGTTTCGGAACCATTGTTGTGTGTAGAGGGTGTGTTTGTAGGTGCTGCCCTGTCTGTAGTACTGAAACGGAGTGGAGGATCAATAGACAGAACATGGTTTCTTAGTTTGGTTTCTTAGCCTGCTTGCTTTTTAGTGTTTGTAAAGAGAGAGCGAGAGAACGCTGAAAGTCACAAACAGCTGTTTCTACATGCCGCAAACAGCTGTGTCTATGTGGCGCAAACAGCTGTTTCTATGTGGCGCAAACAGCAGTTTCTAGCACTGCAAACAGCTGTTTCTACATGCCGCAAACAGGTGTTGCTAGGGCTGCAAACAACTGTTTCTACATCCACAAACAGCTGTTTCTATGTGCTGCAAACAGCTGTTTCTAGCGTGCCGCCAACAACTGTTTCTAGCGACACAAAGCAAGGTTTAAGGCATGTAGAAACAGCTGTTTGCAACATATAAAAACAGCTGTTTCTAGCCGCCGCAAACAACTTTTTCTAGCGCCGCAAATAGCTGTTTCTACGTATCACAAACAGCTGTTTCTATGTGCCGCTAACAGCAGTTTCTAGCGCCGCAAACAGCTGTTTCTAGCAGGCTGCAAACAGCTGTTTTCATGTCGCGCAAAAAGCTGTTTCTAGCAGCTGCAAACAGCTGTTTCTAGCGGGCCACAAACAGCTGTTTCTAGCACCGCAAACTGCTGTTTCTACGTATCACAAACAGTTGTTTCTAGCGGGCCACAAACAGCTGTTTCTATGTGCCGCAAACAGCTGTTTCTATGTGCTGCAAACAGCTGTTTCTATGTGCTGCAAACAGCAGTTTCTAGCGCCGCAAACAGCTGTTTCTAGCAGGCTGCAAACAGC
>CAKAKR010036147.1:0-19575 GCA_916700685.1 Adelosebastes latens | reverse complement strand
AACAGCTGTTTCTATGTGTCGCAAACAGCTGTTTCTATGTGCTGCAAACAGCAGTTTCTAGCGCCGCAAACAGCTGTTTCTAGCAGGCTGCAAACAGCTGTTTTTATGTGCCGCAAAAAGCTGTTTCTAGCGCTGCAAACAGCTGTTTCTAGTGGGCCACAAACAGCTGTTTCTAGCACCGCAAACTGCTGTTTCTACGTATCACAAACAGTTGTTTCTAGCGGGCCACAAACAGCTGTTTCTATGTGTCGCAAACAGCTGTTTCTATGTGCTGCAAACAGCAGTTTCTATGTGCTGCAAACAGCAGTTTCTAGCGCCGCAAACAGCTGTTTCTAGCAGGCTGCAAACAGCTGTTTTCATGTCGCGCAAAAAGCTGTTTCTAGCACCGCAAACAGCTGTTTCTACATGCCGCAAACAGCTGTTTCTAGCGGGCCACAAACAGCTGTTGCAAGCCGCCGCAAAAAGCTTTTTCTAGTGCCGCAAACAGCTGTTTCCATGTGCTGCAAACAGCTGTTTCTATGTGCCGCAAACAGCTGTTTCTACGTGTTGCAAACAGCTATTTCTAGCGGGCCACAAACAGCGGTTTCTAGAGTGCCTCAAACAGCTGTTTCTAGCGCTGCAAACAGCTGTTTCTACGCACCTCCCTCTGCTGATTTGACAGAGAATTGTTCATAAATTAGAAATAAAAAGCGCTCTGATAGTGCTATGTTCTTATGTGAGTGCTGATAAACATTGATGAAACAGTAGCCTTATGCTGTTGTTGTTATTTAGCTTTGCTGAGGCTATTGCATTGTTCTTCAGAAGCGTTCTGCGGTCCATGTGGTAGAATTTGAGCCTGCTCTGAAGCCAAGCATCAGGGTATGACATGGGAAGCACCCCCAGATAAACACAGAGCAGACGCACATGACTACAACATGTGACACATAACAGGCACAAGGAAAATGGTCCTACCACAACGTGGTAATAGGAAAGTAGAGCAGGAGGAGGCTGAGAAATCAATTAGTAACATGTAACAAGCAGCAGGCCATTATGAGTGAGTGAGAGCTTGTTAGATCATAAAGACCACCACGCTCTCTTCATGAATGTGATTACAGTTGTGGTATATGTGACGTCAGTGCTCTGCCAAGACTGTTGCAATGCTTCATCATGCATGTATTCACTTCAGAAAAAAGATACTGTAGGCTATATAATTAACAACAGTGGTTCTGGTAGTTTTTCATGTGTTAACTACACTAAGCAGACATTTTGTACAGGATATATGGTAAAAACAAATAATGTATTTCATAACTGTTAGTTAACTAATAGGTGTGAAGAACTAGCTGTCCTGCCCCATTACCTTCTTACATAGTTCTTAAAACAATAAGCTAAAAGTTAGTAGCATTAAAGGTACTCAATACGGAATTCAGAGCATTTCTATTGCCTCTACACGGCAGTCAACATGACGACGGCTTATCCGGCGGCTTGGAGCTAACAGTGCTAACAGCGCTAACAGTGCTAACAAGGACAACACTGCTGACAGAGCTAACAGTGTTAACCTGGGAGGGAACCGGAGGGTGGGCGCTACGCTTCCATCGCCACGCCGTCAGTTGGTACTATTAGCATTGAAGGTGCTCAATACGAAATTCAGAGCATGTATCGCCTCCACACAGCTCTCAACATGGCGATAGCTGAGCTAACAGCACTAACAGTGCAAACAATGGCAACGCTGCTGACAGAGCTAACAGTTTTAACCTGGGGGGAGTGGTGTATGGGCGCTACGGTTCCGTGACGAAACCGTCTGTTGGGATGGCGTTATCAGCTATAACCACCGTATGAGCGCAATGCAGAACGGCAGCCATGAGCTAGCCAGAGGGCGCGCTCACATGCTCTAACATGCACTAAAAAGGCACACATGGCCTGCCCGGCTATATCAACAAAGCACAGAGAAGCTCTGATTACACAGAGGGAGACTGACTTCATTCTCTGCTCAGGTAGACATTACTCCTCTATATCTTTACACAGCAAATTTTTCGCTGCTATATTAATGCTCTGGGTATAGAACACTGTTAACAATGGTTCTGTTCTATTTAAGTGTCACAGTAAGTCCTGACAGTGTGACACAATAACAGGACCCTTAAGCCAAAGTAGCTACATGGAATTCAGCGATCATTACCAGCCGCGGAAGCGTGAGGTTGGTATGATGTGCGTCATCATGGCAAAATGTGGTCCTGGAGACACCTAATGCAGCGGGAACTACCACAGTGGCATGTCAAAAAGGCTAATGCTAACCAAGTGTGTGTGAGATGAGCCATCATTCTTACCAAAATATTCCTCAGATGGTGGGTTGTCCATGTCAAACAGCATCTTCTTGGTCAGGCGCTCAAGCTCATCCTCAGGGTGGGCCATGGGAGCACTGCCCTGAGAACCGGAGAAAGGAACATAGTTGTGATTCACAAAGCCGACCGAGGTAATGAAGAACATTTCAGCTGTTTCTTGCATTTTATTTCCACCTCACTGATGAATGTCACCTGTGACAAATACTGCTTTAAATGCAGAGGAAAGAGTGCAAGAATATATTGCTTAACGAAATACGTCCAGGTTCAACTTAAAGATTCACAAAAAAACCTGACTTCAATAAATCAGGATGAGGCACTCTCTCAAGGTCAAACAAAACACATTCAGTGTAATTAAAATGCAGTGGATGGTTTTCAGTCTGCCTTCCCCCTCTGAGATATCTGACCCTGGCTCAGGCCCCAGTGGTGTGCAGCCCAGAAGGTTGTGCATATCCTTCTGTGCAATACAAGCATGTGGAAAAAGCTGTGACCCTGACTAATCCTTGTATTTGGGAAAATAATGATAACAGAAGGAAAAGAGGAGGCAAACATTAGAGAGAAGCGACTTTTTAAGTCGTGTACATTTGGGTGATAGGTCAGGAGAGTCGTACACTGAGCACAAAAGACTTCAGGTGTGAGCTGTGTTGAGGCCTAATCTCTAAGAGATTTCAGAAGGATGACATAACTCTCTGAAGATGCCACTTCCTTCCTTTCCTTGTGAGCCTGCCCTCCCTCTTATCATGCAGTCTCTGACATCTGCCTGCTGTGTGTCTGTATGGGGCTGACGTGTTGCGCCTGACATTTTCTGCCAATCATCCCATCCCCCAGCCCCCGGATCACGGCGCAATCCCGTCACAGGTGTGTGTCCTTTGCAGACACCCCGGAGGCCTGAACTTGACTCTTTTCGTGCTGAGCGGCTGAGCTTTTTCTGAAATCAGTGACACTCAGATGACCTTCCCTAGATCTGGGGCCAGCCGGATCTTTACAGTAGATTTGATTTTCAATATTGTAACACGGGCCGAGATCTGGGCTGACCTTTGAGGTGTTCCTAATTGTGACACCTGGGAGCTGGGTGAATGTTAGCGACCGGTTTGGTTTTGTACTAATTTGTCCGTGGTTTACTGTGTCATATAAAGGAATCAGATTTGTCAATAGGAGATTGAGTGAAGAAATGTTTTTGTATTCAGAATGAAAGAGTAATTACAGGTCGTGTCTTCTGGAGTTATTGATGACTGACTTTGTATCCACGTATTTTTCATTAATTTGACTCATTGTAGGTGTCAGTCAAGGTTTCAAGATTAGAAATAAAGTCGGTGTAATTTCAACAATACATTAAAGCTGCAGTAGGTAACTTTGAGCAAATATGATAAAAAAGGTATTTTTATAAAACTGTCACTATATCCTGACAGTAGTGCATGAGACAGATAATCGGTGACATAAATCATGTTCCTCTGTGTCCTCCTTGTGCTCCTAATGACATTTGCGTCCCGAAAAAAAACAACCAATCAGAGCAAAGCAGTCTCTAAGACAGCTGTCAATCACTGCCCACAGAACTCACAATCTCCGATCAAACTGTGAAACTAGGCAGTGCTGACCACATATGAATCAAGATTCTGTTACTGTAATGCCTATTTTGTTTTCAGAAACATATTTTAGTGAACTGTTTAGCTGTAAAATGAGAAAGTTCACTCCAGCCGTTGGGCGGTAACACTTTATAATAACCATCATTTATAAATGGTAAATTGATAGTTAATTAAACCTAGTTAATAGTTATTTTACTGTTAACAAAAAAATTTCATTATAATTAATAATGTTTATTAACTATTAGTAATGTAATAATTTCTGTTATTCTATCATTAGTTTGTGTAGTATGAAATAATTACTTTATAAAGTCTATAATAGCTGATAAGAGACAATTACAATTACATTCTGATTACATTAGTAAACTATTTAATAAGAGTTCATTGTTGCGCACAGTATTACATTTTATATACTATATTAAGTTTTTGTTAATGATTACCAAATGATCTGTAAACCTTTAAGAGATTTTTGTAAAACATCTATTAAACATTACATAGATAGATGGACCATAAACCAATTATTATCGATTGACAAAGTATTAAATATCTATATAAATAAGGTTTGTAGATGTTTTACAAAGTATTTATGAACCATTTAACAAGGTATTATAACCATCAGTTGCAGCTTTATAATAGCAAACCAAATAATGTTTATGATGGTTTACAAACCAATTATTAACCATTAACAAAGTCTTACAAATATCTATCTATGTCATGTTTATATATGTTTTACAAACAATTTCTTAAAGGTTTACAACTAATTTCTTAATCATTAACAGACACTGATATATACTGTATATATATATATAGTATATAAAACGTTATGTGTGCAGCAATAAACTATTAAAATAACATAAATTATAACATTACTAATAATTAGTAAACATTATTAATTATCATTTAGTTGCTTGTGAACGGTAAAATAACACATTTTAATTAACTATCAATTTACCATTAGTGAATGATGGTTATTATCAGGTGTTACCAAAGATGTTTCTGAAAACATTTGAGGCGAGAAATAGGCATTACAGTAACAGAAACTTGATTCCAATTTGATCAGCGCTGCCTAGTTTGACCGTTTAGTCGGAGTTCACGAGTTTTGTGAGCAGAGTTTGACAGCTGCTTGGTTCTGATTGGTTGTTTTCACTCGGGCACGGTGGAATCTTGCAAATATCATTAGGCGCACTGGGAGGAGGCAGAGGAAGCGTTTTTTTCACAGATTATCTGTCTCGTGCACTATTGTCAGGATATAGAGTGCTCCAGGGATGACGTATTTTTGTGGGCCAACCAGGAAGTTAGCATCGCCCTGGTTCCCTCAACAAAAAGCCAATGGGATTGTTCCATTGGGTTTTAGATTATTGCAGAAAATAAGCTCTGTGGCAAACAAATATTTATGATACTTACAGGTTTTGTTTGGCAAGATAATCTTCACAAATGAACACACCTTTTATGATTTTTGAAGCGTGAATGCAATCACCAGAAGTAAAAAGCTAACGTAAGGCTATAAAGGAACTCCACCACGGTCGCATGAGCGCGAGTATACACAACGAGGCTGTAACGGCAAACAAGTCGGCATGATGACGTCTAGTAGTCTCATTTAGCCACTTGTTAGCAACCGCCATTTTTTAGACACATAAAGGCTTCAAAATTCCTTTCAGCTTGTGTTAACCAAAGACCTTATTTCAGACATCTAACTAAAAACCCATTCAAAAAAAACATTGACCTCCGGGCGAGGGAACCTGAGGAGCTAAAATGCTAACTTATTTCCAGGTTTTAGGACCCATTCCTGTAGCACTCTATAGTGACCGTTATATAAAAATACATTTTTATCATATTTGCTCAAAGTTACTGACTGCAGTTTTAAAGGTGGTAATGCAAATGTACAGTAGGTTTGGTGTGAGCATTCAATGGTCTACTGAGTTTATTTCAGAGACGGTGAGAAATGCTGAGCTCTGATTACTGTCCACTATGTATCAAGGAGCGTCTAGAACTTTATGATGCATGACTTCAGCTCGGCCCGGCTCAGGATGCAGCGGACTGATAATGGAAGCCCAAACAGTAGGCCTCATTAACTCGGAGGGATTGACACGTTCGACGTGCAAATCTCTCTGCTCTCGAGAGAGCAGCTGGGCCTGAGCTCTTGGATTCCTTGGCACCTCGCGCCTCCTCAGCCACTCGACCATAAACGGCCAGGATCACATCATGGCGGATTAGGAAGAGATGAAAGGAGCATTCCTCAGTGGTTGGATATTCCTCTATTGTCGCCTCAAATTACATGGCCTTTTTTATTTAATAATACACAATGGTCCACGGAGATGTACGTGGAGGGGGTTGAATTCTAATATAACTACCTGCACAAAAGAATAGATAATAAATCTGTGCGCTATTCGTAGACCTAAAAGAAGTGCTCTTGTTGTCAACAATCTGCTCATTATGCCTGTGTTGTTACATTGAGACAGTGAAAGAACGATTTAACCCTGTTAATCTTAGCTCCACATCAAAAGCACATTGGAGAGGGAACGAAATGCTGCTATTACCAGAAACAGACTTTTGAGTTTAAGCTTCATTTATAGCTTATCCACTCTTTGACACCCTGCAGCAATGCACTGCAAGAGAGTTTAAAGCACCTTGTTAGGGAGTCTTTTGTGACAGCACGGAATAATTTTTCACTTGAATAAGAGAAAGAAATTGCTTCCCTGCATGCTTTATGATTGCTTCGCAGTTCCTGTTCGGCTTTTCAGACGCAACAATAGAAACCATACAGCAGCTATACGTGCCGCAGACATGATTTTTCAGTTACGTCTGGCTCGGTTCAGTAAATTGTTTGCCTACGCCCTCAGGACACCCAGACGCACTTTCATTGAAGTTAGTGCTTAAATTCAGTGGTGACTGGGTTAACAGCTGCACCTATTTTCCACTGTTTTCCCAGCACGTTCAGGCTTATAGTTTCAGGTCATCTGCCATCTGCTTTTTTAATGGCAAAAAGCCTATCAGCTGGAATACCCCTGGAAGACCTCCTCCCTCTCGATGGACCATCAAATGCCACTTGACAAACCGGTGTTAAATGCCAGACCTCTTAATATCAAAAACAACAATAGCATCTGTAAGCGAGCACTGTTGCGTGCTACCTGATGCAGCATGACAGTGAAAGGTGAAAGCAGAGTCTGGGAGCTGATCACTGCCCCACTGCCACATCTATGAATAAAGCTGTGTGCGCCACCCACTGTGGAATTGGCATTGTGTCAGAACTGATTAAGTGAGGAGTGGAGTTTGGAAGGGGGGGCTCAGTACGTGCTCTCACCTGATACCCTGACAGCATCGTGTCCCACTAAGAACCAAACCTCAGGCTCTGTCTCTCCTGCTCCTACTGCAGTGATAGAGAGTGAATGGGAGAGACAACTGTTCTCAGGGCATCTGATTTACACCTGAGTTAGTGGAGGTGGAACAAAGGAAAGGAAGTGAACAGGAAGCTGGAACTATTTACATACAGTCACCTGCTATGGTTTAGAACTGACAGATCTGTAGGATAAATCATCACAGAGCACGAAACAGGTCAACTCTATTCAAATTTAGGCTGATCTACACAGTTCGTAACTATCTCCACAAAAAATAATGCACTGAAATTTGTATTTATTCCACAAAATCAATTCTTATGTAATCCACGTAATCGTGAGCCAGGAAGTATAAAGGGCGACGAACGCTGTGTATAGAAAGAAGGCTTGGTCACGCGTCATATCTTTGGGGGTATAACACATGCGCAGTAAAATCTGGTCTGCCTGAAATTGAGCCAATCGCAACGTACGACCGCAGCTTCAGTTACACTGTGCATGTGTTATACCCCATACCCCGAGACCCATGTTCATTCATATTTGATCATCGCCGCCTAGTTTGACTGTTTGATCGGAGTTTGAGAGTGATTGGCAGCTGCTCAGAGACGGCAAGGCTCCAGCTCGGCTCTGATTGGTTGTTTTCCTCCGGTCTGTGAAATCTTGCAGATGCCATTAGGAGCACCAGAGAACCCTGGAGGACACAGAGGAACATGATTTTTTTTCAGGTTACCTGTCTCATGCACTAATGTCAGTATATAGTAACCGTTTTATAAAAATAACTTTTATTAATCAGATTTACTCCATTTCTACCCACTGCTGCTTTAAGTTACTTCCTAAGTTATTTACGATTGCACTTGACTTGGGGCGGCTGTGGCTCAGAGGTAGAGAGGTTCGTCCACCAATTGGGTTTGATCTCTAGCTCCTCCAGTCCACACCCAAGGCTGAGCCATCGGTGTGTGAATGAGCATTTAGATCAGATCCTGATGGGCAGGTTGGCTCCTTGCACGGCAGCCTCTGCCATCAGTGTATGAATGTGTGTGTGAATGGGTGAATGTTGACATGTAGTGTAAAGTGGTCGAAAGACTAGAAAGGTGCTATATACATGCAAGTCCATTTGACCATAAAAGGAAATAAAAAGAAGTAAAAAAAACTTGAGAAATGTATAGCAGGCTGTGTGAACCGTAGAGGGCTATGACATGTTCCAGTCAGTAGCACCCCACGGAGGTTGACGGCGCGTCTCTTAGAATCTACAAAAAAAGGCCAAACCTGTTTTGAAAAATAGAAAGACATGCACTATAGCTGCAGCATCGTTATAGTATAGATTTCCTTAGACAAGTAGAAGGAGGAGAAGTCAAATTTCAGTTGAACTTTTGAGGAATCATGAGCTGCATCCTCATATTTAGGCCAGCACTTTTTGTGCACAGTTCAAAAGCAACGTGCGGAGACAATGAGATTGAGAGCCACTACATAAACGCTACAGTAGCACTACCCACTGAGCTGAACGCGATAACCAGAAGGGGAAAAGTACAGACGCCGGCTGTGGAGAGAGAGCCATTTGAAAGACAGCTGCTCAACAACACTAATCTGTGTCTCTAAACCTGCAGCCATCTATCAGCTGTGTACAAACCCAATACTGCACCTTAAACCAAAAGCAATTGTCTCACCTTTTACAATAGCTCAACATTTCCTGCACCATCAGCACGAACTAAAGAAAGACATAATCACTCACAGACATATTTATCCACAGATTAAATGATGATGGACTTCACAATGCAAAATGCTCCTTAGTGTCAACGCAGCTGCGGCTTTAACTCGGAAGCTTTTAAAAGAGAAGCTTTAGTCAGCTCTCAATCTGACATCCTGGCTTTTTGTCTCTAAATCACAATGGTATTATTGGAAATGGACACAGAGCCTTTGAAAGAGAAATGGCTTATTATTAAAATAATAGTAATAATAACAACAACAGCAAATGGACTAGTGTATTAGCTAGAGTTCATGAGGGATTGAATTTTTATATTGGATTGAATATCTAAAAAAAGCATTTGTTGCCGCAACACTAAACGAGTGATTATAGCAGCTTAGGCGACTCTGTTTCCCAAAACAATGGAAGGATTGCTGGATCAGTCACACTATCCTTCCACTGAGTTATACTGTGTGTTTGTGTGTGTTTTGAGGAGAGGGGGGGATACAGTATGTCGTGTGTCTGGAATCAAACATATGGGTTAAACACTTAAAGATGATTTTTTTAAATGTGTGTATTAAGACGCATCAATTTATAGTGGACGGCTTTATTTGATTCCATACTGCAGAGATGCATTTTAAAAAGCAAAGATTGTTTGTGACACTGTGACACAGCGGCACTCTTCAATAGAAACCTCGGAGTGCACCTCATTACTGTGATTCAGTCTTTCAACGCTGACCAGACAGAGGCAGGAGTTGTATTCATGGTAACACAAAAGGACAGCTCTCCTTTGATTACACAGGTGATGTGGAGATGCCGCTCTCAGCAGCGCGAGGACGCGGCAGGTATTCCACTTCAAATCAAAGTGGTTTGTCTGGACAAAACAAATTATATTTGAGTGGGGCTGTTGCGATGAAGGAATTTCCCCTGCGGTGATAATGATTGGCTCAACAAAATATGCGATATGTGGAATTATTGCCGTCATTTTTTTTCAAATGACTTCATTAATTCTTTTAATGCTATATAAAAACTAGGGCTGTCAATCGATTCAAATATTTAATCAAGATTAATCGCATGATTGTCCATGATTAATCAAGATTAATTGCAAATTAATCACACATTTTTTATCTGTTCTAAATGTACCTTAAAGGGAGATTTGTCAAGTATTTAATCCTCTTATCAACATGGGAGTGGGCAAATATGCTGCTTTATGCAAATGTATGTATATATCTATAAATAGAAATCAACTAACAACACAAAACAATGACAGATATTGTCCAGAAACCCTCACAGGTACTGCATTAAGCATAAAAAATATGCTCAAATCATAACATGGCAAACTGCAGCCCAACAGCCAACAACAGCTGTCAGTGTGTCAGTGTGCTGACTTGACTATGACTTGCCCCAAAGCAAAGTCTGTAAAGGGGAGACTCGTGGGTACCCATAGAACCCATTTACATTCACATATCTGGAGGTAAGAGGTCAAGGGACCCCTTTGAAAATGGCCATGCCAGTTTTTCCTCGCCATAATTTAGCGTTAAAATGTAACAAATAAATACAGAGATCAAATTTGACTGAATTCTATTAAAATAATAAATCGTACACTGGCAACTTGGTAAAAAATCTTCAAAATTAACAGGAATTACAATTCAAGTGTGAACCTTTTTAATTCAGCAACAATTTGGTCAAAACTTAAAAATGACAGTATATAATGTAAATCATATACAAACATAGAATTGAATTGAATAGAACGGCCCCATTGTCACGATACTCGATCCAGCTATCTGAGTCGGTATCAGCCTGATATCCGATCTGGTATCGATATCGGTGCATCCCTAGACAAAAAAAAACACCAAATGTGCAGCTCTAAGCGCAGAAGACGCTCAGCACCTCATCACACTGCTGCCGTTTCTAGCAAAGAATTCACAAAAGAAAAAAGGTGAAGATAGCGGTTGTGGCAGTTGCTTGCCATCCCCTGCGGTTGGCTCATCAATAGCACGGTATTGAAATATTACGGTTATTGCAGCATCCCTATATTTGAGGGAAAGTTGCTTTGTCATTTTCTTTCTGGCAGCTGCATGTTTAATTGAAGAGTTTGTTAAGTCTGCGAGAGGGATCACATGTTAGTGGCCTTATGTAATCCAGCTGATGAATTTGCCGCTTGCGATGTTAAACAGGTTATGAGTAATCTGCAATGCATTATGAGAAGAAGCATCGCAGCGCTGCAAATTAAGCTCAGGGCCACCTTCTGAGGAGGCACAGATAAAAGTATACATTCTCTCCAAACAAAATAGGTCATGCTGTTTCAGCTCCAATTAAATGCCACGGAAAAAAATAACAGTCAACCGTTAGAGCAGCTGTGTACAGAGCAGCCGACGATAATTAAAAATTAACCAATTCCATAATTGACATTTTCCGCAGCCATTCAAATCTTTGCTGTAAACTGAATTCACATAAAAAGGGGGATGAATTTCAGAGTGTTCGCCGAAACCTAATGTATGTAGAGGGGCCTTTCAATGTTTGCAAGATTGTGCGTGTGTAAAAACTAGGTCATCTGTTGGGAACTGACACATCCCCCTGCAAACAGATATTTGAAAATCTGAGAGTGTGGAGAGGGGAGCCACAAGCAATCTGAAAAAAACAACAACAACAACAAATGACTGCACAAATCGTTGGGATGGAGATAAAACTTACTTGGCGTCTCTTTGTATACCATTACAATCCCAAGAATGTACACCAGATTACACAGGATGCAGGTCTTGCTGGTTTTGGGTGTGAGCTCAAAGTGTTTCCTCATGTGGTAGCACGGTTCTATATTTAAACACATGCGGTGGACATAATGAAGATTCATACAGGTTATGTCTGCAAATCGATGTATTGGCAACCTGCACTTCCCTTTTGTAACACACAGGATTGTCCATCTCCTGTGTAATTTTGCCTCCTACCAAACCATGATATATCCTTTTCCTCTCCACCTAAACAGTGACGTGGTTTATCTGAATGACACCCTTTTGACCAGACGCTACCACTGAAATGATGGAGCCAACAATACTTCCATGATGAGAAAAAGAAATGTTTAGAAAGTGCACACGTTTCATGGAGTCTGAGCCAGGGGCAGAGAAGAGTTTGTGGACAGAGGAGAATGTTAAGAGGGCAGAGAGGAATCTGGTTTCAGCAAAAACAGAGAAAACTTGTTTATGTGTGAGACAAGTGGGACACAGAGAGGCGTTGCAACTGACAGGAGACCATGTCCAGAAGGAGCCAGCAGGGGTCACTGTTTATGCAGGTGGTGTCGGCTGCCTGGTGACTGACTGAACCAACAAAACCACACATACCTTCATGTTGGTTGGACTTAGTGGGTAAATTGTTCAGATCAATACATCACAGTCAAACAATGTCACTCAGTTCACCAGTGCTTTTTTCATCAACCAAAATTAAATTAATTATTTACAAAACTTTTTTTAACACTATCAAAAAAAGATGTTCAAATACTTAAAAATCTACAATCTCAACACTGTCCCAATACAGCTACTACATAGAGGAATGTGTTGTTTTGTTTGTTCGTTTCTTTATTTACACATATACAAATTAAAAAAGATACAATCAGGATCTGAAATCAACGTTTTTCACTTCCTGCCACTGTGGCAGGCATGTATGTTTCTGTCTGCCACTCAGAAATCTTATATGCCTTTTTTTTTTTAAGGTTATTTTTTGAGCATTTCAAGCTTTTATTGACAGGACAGTGTACAGTCTAGAAAGGGGGGCACTTTTGAAATCTACGCGCTAAATGAAGGAATAACATTTTAGATCTGATGTCATTTAATGTTCGATATATTTTGAATAAAAAAAAACATATGCATGGTAAATTACAGAGTTCGAATTACTTTACACCGCAGCTTCCGGGGGAGCCTAATGTTTTGGGGCTGGGAGGGTATTGTACACAGTACTCTACTGTACTTTGCTATTGTCATCTATAGTTATTTGGTTATAGCATAAAGACAGAATTCAAATGATTATGATTATTTAAATATTTGCTTTGATTAAAAAGAAATATTGGTATTAGTATTTTTAATGATGTATTCTAAGCTGCTTAGAGCTAGTGTTAGGAAGTTAAACAGGTCAGAATTCCCTCTTTATTAGCTATTATATTTTATATATTATTCAAGTTTCTCGCCAAAAACTACATTAGATTACATTTGAACACATCATGATAACATTGTTATTTACCTTCGCCCAATACTCATACTTCACTGAATAGAGCTTGGACGCACCATAATGTAAGTCAATGGAACCTCCGTTAACGTTAGTAGCTCCGTTATTTAGCCAGTCAGGACTACGCTGCCCACCAGCTGCTAAAAGGTAACGTTACTAACTCTGCTCCTGCTGATTTCAACACAGATTTGTTGTTCACAGTGTCGCATTATCAGGGAAAAAATACAGTGCGTCCCCTCAGGTTTAATAGCACCATGCTGTTGAGAGTTTTTTTTCTCTCCGCTATGGCTCCAGTCCCAAACAAACTGAAACATGATACAGCGTGCTTATGCGTCACTGTGCATGTGTAACTGTCGTAAAGCATCAATACAGAGGAATCAATGGTTCACGGAAGCATGAGATGCCAAGGAATCGGACAACTAGGAACCAGTTCTCAATGGGAACCAATTCTCTAGTCCCATCTCTAGCGTTTTCTCTGCCTGCCAAAGTGGCAGATGGCCTGATGATTTCACCCGCCACTGCCAACAATTTACCTGCATTTGGTGGGTGCTAATTTCAGACCCTGGTGATAACAACATTGTCACAATACAAGTAAGGTACTGCATAGAGGAATTTGTTGTTGTCATATGACTTGAATGCAGCAAGGTCATCCAACTGTCACCCATCATGTCACTGACTGTATCACACTGACCACATTTACAGCTGCAGAATAATCTTAGTGCTGCAGGACACATCTGCATCTCTTCTCTCCAGGCCAGTAAGGAGAGGCTGAAAGCAGGAAAATAAACAAACCACTCAGACATTTTAGATCACCGGGGCTCACTGAACTGCAATGACAGGAATCGATCGGGCCAGTTATTTACCAGCCGCGCTGTTCGTCTCAGAGGGGGCCAGAGGAGAGGAGAGGGTGGCAGGGCCTATTATTTATGAGCGGTTATGTGACAAACACTTCTGATCTACTGAGGGGTTACCACTGACCCAATGAACCGGCCAATCAACAAGCAAACAAAAAAAGAACAGGAAGAGACAATACAGCCCTTTATTCCTGAGTGAAACCAGCATGTTAATGTAGTCTTCAATTCATTTCAACTCAATGCACTTTGGAAGTTTTTGTAATAACTATATACTATATAGAGAATATTTAGGGGTTTAGCTCTACACATTATACCATTTGGTTGTAACATGTTTTATGTGCTCAATTTCATGTTACATGGAAATGGTAGAATTGGTGTATGTAAGATATTGTGTAACTATACACTAGAAAAATACCTGTGGGAAACTGGGATTTTTGGCATGCAGGTGTTTACAGTCCAGCTGTTTGGTTAAATGTTGTTTAGAATCACTGTGAATGAAGTGAAGTGCAAAATCTGTGACTGAGTGGAATGTTTTTATTCATATCTCTTCATATCTCTGCCACTCCAGAGATGTATAACCTCACATTAGCACTAAAGGCTGTTACATACCGGAGCATTTTTTTGTGCGATTAAAGAGGACCTATTATGCATATTTTCAGGTGCATACTTATGTATTTTGGGTTTCATCAGTTCCATTTGAAGGCAGCTAAAGTTATGTGCCCTGTTAGTATATTAAATAAACGAATAAACCGTAAACACCAAAAACTTTTTTTCTCCCTGCCTGTACTTTCATCATCAGTGGCTGTCCCTCCCTACCAGCCGCTTCGTCTCTCTCCTCATTTGGCTTTTTAAAATAATTAGCAATAGACCGCTTCATTTTTGGAACACGGTAACAGCTAAATGCATTGTTTCGTTAAGTTTTAGGCAGCTGCAGGTATCACGCATCACGCATATGACATTTAATCTGGAAACCTGCGCACATAAATACCAGGCGAGTGCATGTAACATAAGCGCACAGAACCATAACCGCGAGCGAACACCATCCTCCCGAGGGAGCATTTATACTTTGCGTACACAAATGCGGCCCCGCGAGCACAGGGCTATGATGCGGCCCTCCCTACGCGCTGCTCAACACTCACTCGTTCGTCAAGTTGACTTTTGAGACTTTGGAGGCGGGGATGGAATAGAACGTGGCAGCCATTTTGGTTGCAATAGGAGCCCTGGTAATTAAAAATGGATGTAAACAATGCAGGTTTCAACATTTTTTGCAAATGTTTTATGAGGACGGAAAAGAATTCAACATATTTGTTAGGCCTCAAGGAAATACAGAAGCGTTTTGGTGAGTAACACTGAATGTAAACAGAGACTTTCTTGTGCTTCAGTGTACCTTTAAATCACTTGAACTCCAAGTATATCATGCAATTAACTTCCCATGTCAAAAATATGACCTCAACGGTTCCATCTGAAGGCAGCTAAAGTTATGTGTCCTGTTAGTATATTAAATAAACACATGAACATTAAACAACAAAAACTTCACATAGTGGGCTAATATGCACTATTCATTATTAAAGGGGACATATTATGCTAATTTTCAGGTGCATACTTGTATTTTGGGTTTCTACTAGAACATGTTTACATGCTTTAATGTTCAAAAAACTGTTGATTTTTTCCTACCGGCTGTGCTGCAGCACCTCTTTTCACCCTCTGTCTGAAACACTCTTTTTCAGCTCTAGCCCCGCCCTCTCCAAAAGCCCAGTTTGCTCTTATTGGTCAGCTGGCCCACTCCGTTGTGATTGGTCAACCGAATCAAACTCTTTGGACTCTGCTCCAGTTCCCCTCTAACTAACTTTGTTTGATGGCGTGCAAAGCTACCCGCTAGGCAAAGTGTGTTACTTGGTGACATCACAGTGTTACGAAAGAAAAGGCAGGACTTCAGTCAGGGCGTTTCAGGCAGTTCAGTAGCGTAGCAGTGTTTCTGGGGGGGAGAGGAACTCCCTTTAGTGTGGACTTTGGGTTTTGTAACTTTGCAGACCTTTTACAGGCACAAAAAAGCATACAACACACCAAAGGAAAGGGAAAAAGCACAAAAGCATAACAGGTCCTCTTTAGTTCGCAGGTCAATATATATTTTTTGAGCTGTTGTTTTTGTCATGAATACTTTAACACGGGACGCTAATCGTATGCGGCAAAAAAGCAACCTCGTTATTGCAAATAAAAGCATCTACCACTCACGTTGTGCGGAACGTACATATTCAAAACATACACTGTAGTGTACAACAACAAGGAGCCTCCGTAGTCCCAACCAAGAAGGCTAACTTTATTACTCCTTTCAAACTTGACAAAGGCAGCGCAGACCAGATCCACTCCTTCCGTTCTTACCTTTCACAATAAAAGCCCTAGGCATATACAGTACACTACATAACGGTTTACCAGATGCAAATTCACCCAAAGCATTTTGCTAAAAGGAAATTAAAATAGCTTACAGTAGTTTAGGCACTATAACAGTTTACCTCAGACAGACGCTCTGGGTCAATAGGATCCCGGTAGTCGGTCCTCTACCTGCGTGAATCTATTCAAACCTTTTATTGAAAAGGTGTTGCAACTGTTGCAAATTGGTATCGCTATCGGTACGAATAGTTTTGATGCAAAATATTCACAGGCGAGTATTTCACATTTTCGTGTTTTTTATTCGTCATGCCCCCCCGGTGTGTAAAGGTCTTTAGATGGTCATACACTCTCCAATAACCACTTGGACATATTAAAACTGGTACCTTTAAGAGACCATGCTGAAGAACAGCTGGCAGTGAGCTCCACCGCAAAGAGTGTACTTTTAATAATAATAATAATAATAATAATACTCATAATAAATTGGACTTATATGGCGCCTATCAAGAAACCCAAGGACGCTTTACAAAGAGGGCACACAAAATCGTACTAATAAATAAAACAGAGGAATCATTGCTTACTACCACATAGTGGCAGATTACAGCCGTGCGTAGCCTGTAGCGCCAACTTCTGAACAAACTACGCTATAGCCGAGTTTATTCACTCCAAAACAGTTGATAGAGACGCGCCTAACTTACATTTCTTTTTTTGCGAAATTTCAAAAGTTTGCTTAAATTTTTTGGACAATTGAATGGAAACATGACTATTGAGCCATAGTGGCATGCTAGTATACATAATGCAAAACATTACACATCCTTAACGTTAGCAGCACCTGTGTTTGGCAACTCCAGATGTCCTCTGTGAGAAAGGCCTACAATAATCTGGCACATATGGGCCATTTTGCTACTCTAAATAGCTAAATGGATGGAACTGAAGGAACTAGGTATGATATTACATGATATTTAAAGGTACCTTGCAGAGTTTTCTCGGGACCTCCTCATCAAAACATCTATAGCACTACTACTGGTCAAAAACTCCACAGTGTACTTTTCATTATCCAGCTGTCGGGTTTCATATATCTAACACTAAATATGGTTCATTCTGTAGTCCACCGTGTGAGTTTGTCATTAATGCTAGTGAATAATTAAAAAACGTAATTAATAAGTAATCCTTTTGATAATTTAGCAGTCCTCAAAATGGCTTTACGATGAAAAGCTTTCTATTAATCTGCTTTAAATGCACTTTAGACATTTCTGATGACCTATACACACTCTATCTGACCATAAACATAATGACAAAAAAAAAACCTAATATAACTTTTAAACAAGTATTTCTATATTAGCAAAGGCCTATCACAAAATGTCCACAGCTTTGACCATCAATCACTTTAACATAATAGTTGCCCATATCTATCAACACTACACTACTGTTACCTTAATGGGCCCAATCTGTTCTTGTTGTCGCTGGTGGCTATATTTGCATTTCAGATATGTTACAGGCCTGTTTTAAGCCTGAAGCAGCTACTGGAGGGAAGCTTTCTGAAACATAAGGAGATCCACTTTCCATCACTGACCTCAAGGATCAGGTCAAGTGGACTGACCAGTAGTCTGTGTAATCTGAGCCTGTGTGGACCACCACCAAACACCATGTCATCCGACAACATGGTTGTAGGCACAGCGGGAACTATATACAGTAGCTTGTACAGTGTGCACCGCAGACAGGAATGTGTGCTGCATGGTTACAAGGTATAAGTCAGTCAGCTGATATGAGTCAATAGATTTAATATTCCAAACTGACATGAGCAGGGAGGTTGAGAAGATGTGACAGTGTCTCTGCATGGACTCCTATTCACATATTCATTTATCTTTATCTTAATATTTAGACTACCAACATCATGTTTTTTTATATCTTATTCTAGTAATTGGAATGGGGTAGGTTTACACTTTTAGTGTGGATGTATAATACAGTGTATGCATTAAGTTACAGTCTTTAGGTCTTTTAGGCTCCTGTCTCTGAAGTCTTACAGATCCTCCGTCAAATTTCCTCCCGACTCACTATTGATATTTTGAGACCTCACAAAGTTCACAGCCTAGTTTAAAAACATCAACAACAAATTGTCATGCACGTCCCGACCTGAAGTCAAAAACATATCTATGATGTTCATGTGCATAGAAAACGGTGCCTTCAAGATGGGTCGTATTAACTGTGTTTACAAGAGCAGTCAACTGGATTGAGCCACTGCTGTGGTACACAGAATCACCACTCAGAACATTGTCCATGTTTTTAAAAATGTTGGAGCCAATAGAGGTTAACCTTTACGCCTTTTTTTTTTTTTAATTAGTCATTTCTGAAAGGCAGAAATCACAGCATCAATAACCATATTTCAAAACAAAACAGGACAGGACTTTTTTTATTGTCAGTCTCCTCCACAAATGGATCTATCTACAGCCAGCATGTGGTTTGTCCGTTCTGGGTTACTGTAGAAACATGGCGGCCGCTCCGTATGTAGATATAAACAGCTCATTCTAAGCTGACACAGCGATTCGTATTTTCAGGTGATTATACACTAAAGAAAACATACGTATTAATTTTATATTCCATTTCTGCCAAAAGATCCCCTTAAATGTTACACATTGTTCCTTTAACAGAACCCTGTTGAATGTATTACCACTAGTAGCTCTATGGGACAAAGGTTGCGGGTGCTATTCTCTGGTCTACATACGCCAACAAACACATCAATGTGCCAGCAAAGACAAGGAAGACAAGCAGGGCTCCAGACTAACTTTTCCACTGGTAACAATGGTTCTACCAACTTTTTCTGTTAGTCGCACCATCTCATGATTTGGTCGCACCCTTTTTTTTGGTACAGCGTGGTATTAATAAATGACACCAGCTCAGTCGGTCTCTCCCTGCCTGCACTTTCATCATCAGTGGCTGTCCCTCCCTACCAGCCGCTTCGTCTCTCTCCTCATTTGGCTTTTTAAAATAATTAGCAATAGACCGCTTCATTTTTGGAACACGGTAACAGCTAAATGCATTGTTTCGTTAAGTTTTAGGCAGCTGCAGGTATCACGCATCACGCATATGACATTTAATCTGGAAACCTGCGCACATAAATACCAGGCGAGTGCATGTAACATAAGCGCACAGAACCATAACCGCGAGCGAACACCATCCTCCCGAGGGAGCATTTATACTTTGCGTACACAAATGCGGCCCCGC
>CAKAKR010036146.1:0-13845 GCA_916700685.1 Adelosebastes latens | reverse complement strand
ACACTTTCACTGAAATCTCATGTACAAATGGAGAAATTAGTGAACAACAGAGTCAGAGCTACAGAACACCATCACATTGATATTTAAACCATAAAACATCGCAAATAAAGAAGGAACATGGTCCTATGTGATGTGCAACACATTGTTAAAATTGCAATAATACAGAGGTGGAAACTGGTCTTTGTTATTTGCATTTGATTTGCTGTCAGAGAGTAAATAAAGTCCAAGTCAAGTCTCAAAACTTCATTATTGGGACGTTAGCTAGTCTAATGCTATGTTCACACTGAGTGACAAAGCAACAAAACGGCCAAGCGTGGCCAAGCGTGGCCAGCTACATTGTCGGTTAGTCGCTGTTGAAGTGCTGCTCATGCACTCGTTGATGTAGTTATGTCGTTAAATAACACTAGGAACTGGCTGACATATGATTGTTTGACACTTCCCTGTGTCTTTGGAGCGCTGAAAAAAAGTTGAGGCCAGTTCAACTTTGATTTGTAGCGCGTCACGCAGCGACAAGTGTCGGACGTCAGTTTGTAGCTTCATGTCACCGGCTTCCATTGAAAAGGACTTGTAACCTATTGCTTTGTTGCTCGTAGTGTGAACACAGCATTACTCAAGCTAAAGCAGTGTTGAGGTCAAGACCACCTAAACCAAGACCAAGTCATGACCAAGACCAGAGTGTAACGAGACCGAGACAAGACCAAGACTTTGACGGGTTGAGACCAAGTCAAGATCAGACCAGTGTGAGTCCCAGACTGCATGACACACTTACGATAAAATGTGGAACATGCAAACCGTAAACACTCCTCAAAATGATATGAAAGATCCACATTCCCATAAAAACAGAAAACAAATTAAGATTCCTCTCCATTCAACTCTTTTATTGCCACATATACTGTATATGTGTGTATGTAAGTGTACCATGAGAAATGTCTTGATAAAATAATCCAAAGGCATTGCAGAGGTGAATTTTATGTGTGGGAATATTCCTTTGTTTTCTATGAGCAACCACAGTAATGATGTTAACAAATAAATCAGACAATGCACAGGCAATTTAGTGATTTCCCCGCTGTTGTGGTCTTGGCTGGTCTTAAAATAAAATCCTGAGTCCTCTTTGTTTGAGACCGAGACAAGACCAAGTAAAAATGCGGTCGATTCCGAGACGAGACCTTCAAAAAGTGGTCTCGAGACCAGTCTCGAGACCAAGACTGATCTATAGTACTACAATACTGAGCTCAAGTCTACAGTCCTGATACCAGGACCCTAAAACTGAAGCAGCTAAATATAATACTGCCACTATTCATTTTATTATTTTCTTTTACAACACTGTTCTTGGATCAAAACAAAATAGGTTAGAGCTCAAATCCTGCTCTTCTTGGCTCCAGTTGGATTTGGGCATTTGTTTTATCTTTTAATGCTAAGATAGTTGCCGGTCCCTTACAAAAACCTCTAGAAGATGCTAATTATAGAGTCAAATTTAAGAAGCCCCAGATGATGCTGCCTGTATTCTCAAAGTGTTGGTTTCATAATAGTTGGCTACCTTGACATGGACACTTGTGTAACTGCGCAACCTTGTTGTTTTCTTGGAGGCAGCCTCAAGGAAATGTTTACTAGAGTTTCTATGACACAGTGGAAACCTCCCACCCACTCTCAAGGGAACAGGTGGACCCCCCCCCACCATTACCACACACACACACACACTTCCCCCCACTCCTGCCCCCCCCAGTGTGAACTGGCTGATATCCCCCCTCCCAGAGTGAGGCGACCCTCTCAGACGCCACTGAGCTCCTCCTCCTCCTCCTCTCAGTCTGGTAAAGTAGATGCTTCCCTCTCTTCCCAAACTCACTGACGCCACCTCTGACCGCCCTCAGTGCCCTCTCTGCCCCTCTTACCCCCATCCTCCAAACCAACATGAAGGTGGAGAAACAGGAGGAGGAGTGAAGGAGTCAGAGGAGTCAGGATACGAGCAACGTGACTCCAGTCCATGTCCTGGCATCCTGTTACTACAGGATATAGACATTTTGACTGGGACCCCAGGTCGACCCCATCATCCCGGACCTCTTGGTCACTTTCACAGCGAAATCGACAGAGCAGAGGCTCCTGGGTATTGTTCTCAATGAGAAGGGTCATATTAGAGATTCAAGCAAAGAGCAGAATCCCTCCAGGAAAAAAACACTCCAGATGCTGTGACAGTGAGTGGACTTCTGGTTCGGCCAGAGGAGGGAGATGAAGGAAGAGGAGGAGAGCTATTTTTAGGAGAATTACCTTTGAGCTTCCAGGCATTTGGGAGGAGATGGAAGCAGGACAAAAACATGTGTGCGCGCGTGTTGATGTCCAGCCATGTCCGTTCTAGGATCAGATTCATATTTTTGGAGACGAGTTGGACATGTCATGCATGTTCTGGTTTGTCCTAATGATGCTCTTGCACTTCCGGGATCCCAAATCCTAAAATTTCCTAGAGTTCCTCTTTTTGCAGCTTTCCTCTTGCTTTGGTCCAGACTGAAATATCTCAACAACTATTGGATGGATTGCCATGAAATTTTGTTTAGACATTTATGTTCCCCAGAGGATGAATTAAACTGACCTTGATCATCCCCTGACTCTTCCTCTAGCACCACCATGAGGCTCACATTTGAGGTTATGAGTGAAATGTCTCAACAACTATTGGATGGATTGACGTGAAATTTAGTTCAGACATTCATGTTCCTCTCAGGATGAATTATAATAACTTTGGTGATCCTCAGACTTTTCATCTAGCTACAAACTGGGGATGAGGAGTTTGAAAGACATGGCAGAGGGTCTAACAAAGATGTTTTTGAGTTGTAAGATGGGAAGTGTAGGACCTAGGATATTTTAACTTGGTATCATACTTGGGGCTAAAAGTCAGGAAATTTCGATAATAACGCGTTAACGCAAATTTGTTTTGACGCCAATAATTTCTTTAATGCATTAACGCAACTTTAGGTTGTCATGGGCTAAGTTTTAGAGCTAGAGTGAAGATACTGGTATCATATGAAACTTGAAAACCTAAAGAATCCAAAACTGTAATACAGCATTTTTTGCAAAGAATGCCCACTTTGTAATACTGCAAATATATAAATTAGGGCTGTCAAAGTTAACGTGATAATAACGTGTTAACGCAAATTTGTTTTAACGCCACAATTTTTTTTTTAACACATTAACGCAATAAATCTTTCGGAGGTTATAGCGGGCTCAGTTTTAAAGTTAGAGTGAAGATACTGGCCATACAGAAAACCCAAAGAATCCATCGGTACCAACCATGTCATACTAGCTTGTCGTGAAGGAGGGTAAATAACGCTCCAAACTTACACTAAATTTTGGCAAGGAAAAACTGGCATGACCATTTTCAAAGGGGTCCCTTGACCTCTGACCTCAAGATATGTGAATGAAAATGGGTTCTATGGGTACCCACGAGTCTCCCCTTTACAGACATGCCCACTTTATGATAATCACATGCAGTTTAGGGCAAGTCATAGTCAAGTCAACACACTGACACACTGACAGCTGTTGTCTGTTGGGCTTGAGTTTGCCATGTTATGATTTCAGTATATTTTTTATGCTAAATGCAGTACCTGTGAGGGTTTCTGGACAATATTTGTCATTGTTTTGTGTTATTAGGGAGTGGGAGTATGGGAGTGTTTTCCCACTCCCATGTTGATAAGAGTTTTAAATACTTGACAAATCTCCCTTTAAGGTACATTTTTAACACATAAAAAATGTGCATGAAAATGTGTGTGATAAATTTGCAATTAATCGTGATTAGGTATGGACAATCATGTGATTAATCGTGAATAAACATTTGAATCGATTGACAGCCTTATTTATTACACTTACTTTTTCTTGTTTCTTTACATACAAAAACAATCTAGTTCAGAGTCTTCTGTATGTTTTACAACTACTCTATCGAAGTTATAAGCTTCCTACAGTGACGCACAAGCACAATTCAAGCACATTCATGATTAAAGAGCATTTATTGTACTTTGATCTGTCGGGGTCAACAGTAGCTACCCTCTGCTTCCTCCTCCAGCCAAACCAGCTGTTTAAAGCATCAGTTGGGGGAAGTTGGCAGCCAGGATTCCTACTACAAGAGGTGGAGGGTGAGATGTGGGAAGTGCTGGCCAGGGGCCAAAGGGGCACTCCAGACCCCATGTCCTGTTTCCCCGAGTATGGAAACGGTGCCAACAGGACGCTGTGGGCGCCGCTTGATCGGAAAAGGTCAGTGAAGAAAGGGGCATCTTTGACTGGAAGGTTTTCTTGCAGATTTAAGCAGACAGACATATTTTTGTTTCATTCACAGGCAAATAACATCTATACAGTAACATGCACTCATTCAAAAACATGCAGATAGCAAGCACTCAATGCTCCTCTTAGCACTTAGTAACACTGCCCCCTCACTCAGCACTCAAGCACCAACACTCACAACCATATCCGCACACACTTTCACACATATCCGCAGACGGACACAAACAAACGGACACACACGCCACGGCGTAATGGCTGCCAAGATAAGAACAATGTGGCGAATGATCTGGAGAGGGGGAAACAACGGGACGGTGCATTGTGTGCAATATGTGAGCCCTGATGGAAAAAACTGGGATAAGTGATGATGTGCAGAGAATGTGAGTGGTGTGTGATTGAGCAGAGGAGGACATGAGTGTGTAGATACACTCACTACATGCAGAGATCATGATGCCGAGCAGATCTCTGCACCCAGACATGATTTAAAAAGACATCCAACGTGTCATTCATATTCCTTGCACTGACCTTGACCAGTGTGGTGGTGATGTTAGGGTGGGTGACCCGGCAGGGGATGACCAGCGGCTGCTTCTCCTTCATGTACAACACATCTGGGCTCATACCCGGATGGTCCACAAATGGCTGCTGGCTGTCTGAAACCCAAACACTGCGGTTAGGGACACATATGGTACTGATAATAAGCATGTCAAAGCAATGCATCAATAAGGACTCTTTCTTTCTTACAATATCACATAAAGGAGAGTATACAACCATGTTTAAAGGGTCAGTTCACAGAAATGACAGGACAAAACCGAGTATATGGAAGGACCGTGTACGATCACTCTGTGAATTTGTGGCTAAAATGTTACACAAATAGTCAGTGGTCATGTCTATAATGTTAAATCCAGCGGTACATGTCCACCAGGTCCAGCGAGGACACTAGGGGATGCGCTGCTCCACTCAACTGGCCGTTCCAGCGGTGACGTACCCTATCGTGGATCGCATCTGATTGGTTCCTGGTTTTCTACTTGCCATTTCAAACAGGAAACAACATAGCGGCCTGCTCGTAAACTCTCAGTTATTACGTCTAAACAATCCACCAAAATCTACTTCTGAAAACATTTTAAGCGAGAAATAGACTATGCCAATGCTGAATCTCGGTTCATTTTAGAACTAGATCCCCTAGTTTGACATCTTGGTCCAAGTTTCATGAGCTGGACGCGTCACGCTGGACGGGCTCATTTGCATAAAGGAATGTTCCCCGCCTTTTAATTTTGACGGAGCAACGGCTAATGAGGAAACTCCAACACTTGGCCAACCAATCGTGTAACTTCATCACTCAGTCAGTCACTCAGTGACAGACTTTTGCATTTGTAGGGCCGGCTCTTTGCGGTCCAGTTAAAAATGCCCATTACAGCTTCTCAGAGCCCACGTTGACATTGTTCAAATGTCTTGTTTTGTGCAACCAAAATTTAAAACCCAAAGATACAAAATTTGCGGCGATATAAAAGAAAGAAAATCAGAAAATCCTAAGACGCTAAAACCAGTGATTGTTTTTTTTTTTTTTGCTGGAAAAAGAACAGACATGATTAATTAATTATCAGAATTATTGCAAGTAAACGCTTTGATTCATTGTTTCATCTCTATTCATCTCTGATATTTCTGAATCCATACCAGGAGGTGAATTAAATTAGGTTTAAGGTGTTCAAAGCATTGAAAACTGACATTTAAAAAAAACATCTCTTTCCAGAAACCATGTCCTGGATAATTACTCTGGATAATCCACAGACATCACAGCCAACAGTTTTCACAGGATATATTTCTTCGGTAGAAAAATAGTTCCATTGAAACTTTTCACAAGGACACAGTTTCAAGAAAGAGATGCTGCTGCTCTATTTTCTTATTAATGCTGTGAGCAACAAAATTATTCACCCACGTTGTGCTGGGATGGAGGCAGAAATCTCAGAGACAAATATCTCAAAACATGGACTTCTAAAATCAACACAATCATCACTGTTGGTTTCAGAAGAGTGTGTGTCTTTTTTGCATCTTCACTATGAAGAGCACATCTTATCTTTGACAGATTTGTTCTTTCTTTTCTTTTTAACCGAAAGCATATAGTTGAGCAGCCCAGAATACTGTTTGCAAAATTCCTTTCAGGCTACACACAGGTCCAATAACCTTCACCAATACGATAGGACAGCCTATATATAGCCTGAGAGGAGAAAACCAGGGCAAAGAAAGCACTCAACACACCACTCGCTAAGAAAATCAACCTGAAACAATAAAAGTGAGGGGGACAAAAATAAGATTTTGAAAAGATCCCCAGTGTAAATTACCTCCTTGAGAGAGTGAGAAAATATGTTTTTCCACCATTTTCTGTGAACTGACCCTTTAATTTCACAGAAAGGAAAGAAAACAACACACAAACAAACAAACACACTTCCAAATATCAATCTCAGCAACAAACAAAAACAAACAGACACACACTCCTAAACATGCTCCGTCCTCCACACCCATTCATTGAATACCCATTCAGCAAATGGCTGCTTGTAGTCAACAATAAACACACACAGATTGTTTAGAAGCAATCAAACGGCCTCTCTGAGCTTTCTCCTCCCAGCTCGACTACTGTAACGGCTCTGTGCCATTGAAAAGTGTGGGTGTTGCTCACTGTATTGTTTATTACCGTAGGGTGTTATTCAAGGAAAGCAAATCTCTGAACATTTGAACAAAAGTACCCAAAGGACTTGCTTTGATTCCTAATAGAGGACTCGGGGAGGGAGGCAACGTCTGAGCAGAGCCGCAGGCCAAGTTTGACGCTTAATGGACACGGTGACCTGAGCGATTGATAGCCCCCGAGGGTCCTGTTGGCCAAACAGTAGCGAGCCCTGTGACCCTGGCCTCGGGCCCACCTCCATGCCCGGCGCAGCCCGGCCCAAACAGCGTCACCCTCCAGGACAGGGAGGAGCCGGCCGGGTAGACATCGTGCCTCCTCTGCCCCTTGATACCACCGAGCTACTGGCCTTCATCTTATCCTTCTCAGCTCCTCACACACACATACACACCTCGTAGAGACACAGCGACATCCCCTCCCAGCACACCCCCTTCAAGTCCTTCCCCTCCTCCCCCAAGCACAGGATGCTTCGAGCAAGGCTGAGCCGAGCAGATAAGGCTGATGCCCTGGGAAACTCTGCCCGGGCCTGAGCCTTTCAGCAGCTGGGCTATTCCTGGCCTCGAGGTAGCACGTAAACGAAAGTAAAAAAGGATTTATATAGAGACGACAGGGAGGTAGGCCCGAGCTGAGAAAAGGGTGAAACTGTGCCAGAGTCATCTAGAAGGATGTGTTGTTGGGACAAACAGTGTTTAGATATAATTGGCTCTCTGGCATTGGTCTGTATTTAGCACCCACCACATCCTGTTTAAACCTGGGATATAAACAATAAGCATGAGGAGGTGAAGGCGTCTCAATGAGAGCATGCTAGAAAAGAAGTGTCAGTTGTACTCTGTGTCTTACCTGTGACATATACATAGATGGAGGTCTGTTTTTGGGTTCGGTGACGGTATCTGCAGCGGAACAGGCCGGTGTGCTGGGCCCGGCTGCTGCTCACCGTCACACGGCTGCAGTACTGCTGGCTCGTCCTCCCACAGCGAGACTCCTCCACCTGCACCTCATCTCTGGCCACACCTGATGGGAACGCCCACGTCAGCTCCCAGCGACCCCTGGTTGTCAGCAGGTACAAGGGGAGGAAAGTTTGCTTAGAAGACACTTAGCAATCTTTCCATGTGAGGTCACACTCAGCTAATGAAGATGCTATAAAGAGTTTTTTTTTAAAAACTCAAATCCCTCATGTTTTAGTTTCTTCTTTTCATTCTGTGATGGTTTTTGTGTTGAGTGTGGGAAATGAAAATAAAACTCATGAGAGCAAAAAATAAAACAGAAACTCTTCATTGAACACATCTTGTCTGGTTTTGTTGAAACTTGGACTGCCCAGATGAAACTTGTAGAGAGTGTAATAGGAAGTAACAGATTTCTGGCTAAAATACTATCAATGACAAGTACAAAATATTGTATATATTAGGAGGAGCTGGGAACAAATAACTCCCCTGATACCAGCGACCACTGGCTGCTAACTGTTGAAGAAATCTTGCAAAGTGAATATATAGAGAACACATGAAGCACAACTGGAAGGAAAAAAGGAAAAATTGACATTTTACAAAACAAAAATATCTGAATGTAGCTACAAATGAATCCATCAACAAGACTGCATGAATGATTGAAAAAATGTGATTAAAGATTTTTGTTACTACATTATTTAACATTGCAAATCTCTTGCCAATAAAGATTTAGTTGGAAAAAAGTCAGTAAATGGCTTCTACAACAACTTGGTGTCTCAATAAATAGTTTAATTTCATTCTGTTTCGTGTCTTGGTGGTGATTTTGACAATATGTTAATACTATGATAAAGGTGGGTATGTTTGGGGTAGGGCTGAACAATTTTGCAAAAATATCTAATTGTGATTATTTTGAATGATATTGCAATTGCGATATGATTTGCAATATTAGAGGGAATGATCATTTTTACATCATTATTCTCATTTTCATGAGAAAACATATTAAACTGATTATGGTGTGATATTTGCAGGGATCTGTACCAAACAAAGATGATTTCTTAAGTCTGTATATGATGTGTAGGCCAGGACATCTCTGCAGAATGACAATATTTCATTTAAAATGATATTTTGACACACAACATTTAACAAATATTGCTCCTCCTGCAATTTGATAATTGCAATCAACCATGTTGCAATTTCAATTAAATTCAGATTACTTGTGGAGCCATAGTTTGGGGGTGTGTTTGCTTTGATTCACAAGTATCAATCCTGGTGACTGCCATGCATCAACGTTGCCCAAATTAAGGTTTTCTGGCCTGGATCCATCTACCTGAAACTCACCTGCAGCTGAGCAGTAGTGTCTGGTTGGTGTCAAGGACCAGCTGCCGGGTTTTCACATCCAGAATCGGGACGTTGTACTTCCCCTTTTGATCTGCGGAGGCAGGAGAGAGGATGAGAATCAGAAGACATGAAATGGAAGCAACATCCCATCACTGATAAAATGCATCACAAATTGTATCATGGGTAGTCTAATAGTAATTATATGGTGATAAGGGTTTATTTACGGACATATGAACCTCTCCAGAGAGGTCAGAGGTCAAGGTCAGCTTGTGAGACTTCATTATATTCTTTAGGGACATCTGGGCAGGATGTTTACTTTCTGGAATAGGGGCTCCTGGGACTCCATTTAAGCTGAATGTCTCGTTTATTAATAAACTAATTTGGCAAATTAGATTAAATTCTAATCATATGATTAAGTCTGACCCAGATCTACACACTTTCTGAGGAAATCCTGGAAGGCAAACCACTTTACAACCAATAACTATTTTTGGACAGTTCCTGTATGCTCCGTCCATTACAAACCGGACTAAACCGGACTCTTGACTGATTGCAGAACCGGTCTTGGTGAGTCCCGGCCTCCACAGCACGTACTCCATCCAGGCCACGGTATCTGTGACCCTCCGCACATCTCTTCGCTCAGGCCACTTGACAACTTGTGTGGAAATGCGTAAGCAGTGTCCCTCTTGTTTATCAAATAAAGGCATTTCTCCACTCCATCGCCGAGGTTTATTAATGAGAGATAAAGACGACTGTCTGTCCGCCCTTCCTTCCTCTCAACAACAGCGGAAACATCATTCAGGGAAGTCCGTCCTTCACTGTGACTGCTCCTCAAACAGTGTGCAACACACAGCTCAAAACACAACTCTCTCACTGTAGCTAAATCACTTGTACAGCAGCGAGTTAGTTTATCACTAAAGTCCATTATTACCATTCATTGTCAGCATCATTGTTCCCAGTGGATGCCCCATTGAGCAGAACAAGCATTACTCACACTGCTAGCACTTCCTTTACTATTTCCTTGGATTTCACAGTGAGTGAGTAGGCAACACACACACATGGCAGGGTGACAGAGGGGAAGTTAGAGCCAACAAGCTGTGAAGGGTCTAAAAAACACCATTTCCAAAGAATCCAGTACATTTTTCCATGCTACTTCAACTATTTATAAGTGAAATAGAAAGCTCCGGTTTTTGTTTCTACATGTCACATTTCCAAAAAAGTAAAACGCCCACTACTTGGGAAAAATAACGTCAACTGACTTATAAGGAATTTTGGAGGAAACACTTGAGAATATAAAGACTTCTTTTAGGTGGAGGAAAAACAATACTATTATTCATACAAAAGTGATTTATCACTGAATGAATGTGCACCTCAAGAACTTTTCGTACTGAAATCACAAATTTAATCTCAAGAGCTTTAAGAGGAAGGAAATTATTTCCAGATAATGCTCTGCAGTTTGAAGGGATCAGGCAACAAGTGAGCCAAAAACTTACTGTAATAGTAATTAAATTGGCAATATTTATGTATTAGGTCATATTTAGGCGTGGACTTTCTATTGAAATTTATTTTTATCTAAAGAATCCAAGGTCTTCTATCAGATTTTATGATCATCTTTATTAAACCTAATAAGGTTGATTCCAATATCTTAACAAAATTACATTGGGATGGGTACAAACAAAGGTGGTTTTATGTTAAAGTATGTGGAAATGTGTATGAATGTAGGATGATTTATGCATGTTGTACTGTAAGACTCTCTCCTGGCATTCTGAATATCCAATTATTATCACGATAATATATTTATTGCACTAATATTGGAGTTAAGTTATTTGTTAATTAACAGATTAGTGCATTACCTGGAAAAAAACATATCAAAAAATATATATATAAAGTTAGTGTTCCCTAAAATGTAATTACACTACAGGCCTTGCAGTTGTGCCCCGGATGCTGATTTGGTAAATCAGCAGGAGACAATTAGTGATCATTGATTAGTTTAGTTTAAAAAAAATAGACAGAGAAAGCATTTAACTTTTTTTTTTTTAAATGCTAGTTAACTAATATAAAGGCACAGATTGTGTTAACCGACACAGATCATCTGTTTTTACCATGTAACACATATTAGGCTATACATATAAAGTTCTTAACCTGTTAATTCATAATACAATATTTCATTTTGCAGGGAAAAAACAAACAATATTCACTTTCAGCATCACCAACTTTCCCCTCTCTTTTAGCCACAAAACACTCAATAACACCACAGAGATCCACATAAAAGCAGGCTGTTTTTAGCAATAAGCACAGATTAACCCCGGTTCCTGCCTGGTGGATATACAGTATATATTGTCCTTCAGCTGGTCATGACCCCTTATTCTTTTTAAATCACAACTTTCGCTAGAAAAGCAATTACTAAGAAATGGCTTGAACCAGATTAGCCCATCATTACAGAACTGGTATGATGTAATTTATGAAATATTTGTAATGGAAAGAATTACTTTCTCAATGAGGCTTCAAGAAACTAAATTTGAGGAAATTTGGAAGGAGTGGAAAAAGTATATTTCCCCAAAACGCCCTTCTTTTGTTTAATTTTTCTTTTTTTTCTAAATTTTATTTGTTTTATCACTATGATTTATTTTATCTGATTTCACATGAAAAGCCCCCCATGTTCTATTTGTGTTGTTCTATAATTTCATTGAAAAAAGTGGAAAGTTGGTTCACTTCATATTTGTATCTAACTAAGTATGTTTATGTAAATGTCTGAGTAAAACCAAATAAAGGAAAAACTAAATGAAAAAAAAATTAAAAATCACAACTTTCATTAGACAACCTCATCAGTCTCACGAAAACAACGCCCTGCGTGTGTCCATTCAACCTGGGCCAATCGCACAAGGAGCCGGATCACAGAGGTCCACAGAGGTCCAAGTTATCCAAACAGGCTCCAAACAGGCAGGATGGCGCTTATCTCTCTCACTGCACTCGGTGCTATAACAAGAGGTTTACAACCTGAACAGCCTCAGACACATAATGGACCAATAAATGAGCCACTGCATCACGATGAAGAGGCACATCTGTGCATCTTTTGTCTTCTTCCAAAGTCAAATGTTCTGCCTTGGTCATGGAAATAACTGTTTTTTAAAGAGCGTCAAAGATGACCCCAAAGGACCCTCTGGTTTATTATGGGAAATAATACCCATAATAGAAGTTGTGCCCTAGATGCTAATTTGGTAAATCAGCAGGAGAGAATTAGTGATCATTTGATTTGTTTAGTTTAAAAAAATAGACAGAGAAAACATTTTTTTTTTTTTAAAGAGCGTCAAAGATGCCTCATGACCCCAGAGGACCCTCTGGTTTATTATGGGGAATAATACCCATAATAGAAGTCGTGCGTAAAATGGGTATATGTTAAAGTATGTGAAATGTGTATGAATGTAGGATGATTTAAGCATGTTGTACTTGTATGCATGTTGTACTCTTTCCTTTTCAACCTTTAAATGACCCTCTGGTTTATTATGGGAAATAATACCCATAATAAAAGTCGTGCGTAAAATACAGTCGTGCGTAAAATGGGTAAAGTTTATGTTAAAGTGTGTGAAATGTGTATGAATGTAGGATGATTTATGCATTTTGTACTTTTATACATGTTGTACACTTTCCTTTTCAACCTTTAAAGTTAAACTAACAAATAAGAACGAAATGAGAACTTTAAATAGCTAAATAAGTTGTCACAGCAGGTGCTCTCTGTGCGCTATATTGCATCAGCAAAAAGTAAACTTTGTTACTCACCTTTTGCAAGAACACCATACAATCCACATAGCAGGCACACGAGGATAAAGTTCATCATCTCTGGAACGACTCCGATGCAGCGAGTTGGTTTCAAATATTAAATATGAAACAAGTTTTTATTCCTGCTGGTGTTGTTTCCTCCTCTCCAGAGTGGACTCAACAGTGCG
This sequence comes from Adelosebastes latens, assembly GCA_916700685.1. Taxonomy (NCBI): domain Eukaryota; kingdom Metazoa; phylum Chordata; class Actinopteri; order Perciformes; family Sebastidae; genus Adelosebastes; species Adelosebastes latens. Next base: position 694 of record CAKAKR010036146.1, on the reverse strand, counting down.
CAGCAGCACTTGGCTGATGGTCAGTGAATGGAGATGGTTGGTTTCCTGAGGAGAGCTGCAGGAGATCACGCTACAGGACACCACCGCTTGAACTCCAGTGCAACTTTTTCCCATCGTTTTGGATAGTGGCGTGGATTTATACAGTTCCCACAGTGGAGCAGCCACCGGATAGAGGACTTCCGTGACGTCCATTGACACACCCAACAGCAGTTTCTCCCCAGTGGTGAAGCAATCGAGCAGTGAGGGGTTAATAAAAGTAAATGGTTCCAAAATAGCCTTTTCTTTTTGACACACTTTTAAACACACTGTTAAGAATTTCCCAGTAAAACAGTAAAGAACTGGCAGCAGGGTTGCCTTTATGTTACTCTAAAAGTTTTAACCTTTTTTTTTATTAATTTCACAGTATTTTACAGTTAATTTACTATTTAAAGATACATTATATAGCTGTTTTTCACCTTTCTTTTACATTATCTTACTGCATTCCATATTTAAAACACACAAATACTGACAATTTGTATAATTTTTATTATTATTATTATTATTATTAGTACACTGTTAAGAATTTCCCAGTAAAATAACAGTAAAGAACTGGCAGCAGGGTTGCCTTTATGTTACTGTAAAATTAACATTATTATACTGTCGCTGAAATTTACAGCTTTGTACTGTTAATGAAAATACAGTTTGAACTGTTTTT